>CANUEY010580705.1:0-33914 GCA_948099555.1 Croton setiger
TAATTTAAGGAGAAGAACACTTAAAACATTCTGGAATTTTTGAGCGAACGAGAGCTGTTTACGGAACTTTGGAGATTTCATCGAGCTGTTGGCATTTTGTCATCATCGGTACTTTTTGGGGCAAAAATTAAGCGTCAACAAAATCATATCAGAATCATATGGTTCATATTTTACGCGATTCCGGCATTTTTCGGTCGCGCGGGTCCAAAAACCCTAATTAGCTCCGTTTGTGTCTTTCGACGGCAAACAAGCCTATAACATAGCTTATAACTCTTATTCAAATCATGTATTATCATATTCAAAACATATCCAAATCATTTACTTTAAAATATTGCGTGTTTTCGTCATTTTTCGGTTGCACGAGCCAAAAACCTTAATTGGCTCCGTTTATATCTTTCGACGATAAATGAACTTAAAACATATTTTGTTTAACATCTCTCATTCATATATTATCATTTCCAAATCATATAATTCATGTTCATGTCATATATCATATCAAACTATATTGCATTTTAATAAAAAATGCACAAAATGCATGTAATGACATCGAAATGACGTAGAACTTAGGTCGGGGGTGTCACAGGAATCTCTCAACAATAAGCAATGATTTCTCTTTTCTTGATGGATTTTTCGTTATATTCTTCAAATTTGAAGGTATTTCAATTTCAATTTTGGAGTTCTTTACTTTCAATTTCTTATCTTTTGTTTCAATTTTTATCTTCAATTTGATTTAGTTACTTTGATTTTTCACTATTCCATTTCTATTCTTTGATTTACACTTCCAATTTCAAGTATCTTTCCTGTTTCAATTTCGATATGATGATATTCTTCAATTTTAATTTCATTTTCAGTTCAATATTTACTCCTTCGATTCAAACTAGATGCAAAAAGATTTTTGGTGATTTGTGAAAAAGCTTCAATCATCATTTTAATGCAACAATCGATAATTTCTGCCCGTTTGTGTCGGTACTGCTAGTGAACTTGGCTGAAGATACTGTGTATTGCTCGAGTCTCACCCTATTGAGGCAACGTATGTAATGTATAATTATATGTTTTTGCTTTGTGATTTTTTACTGTCGGATTTATTTATTTATTCTGGATTTGAGTAATTTAAATGAATATACACAACAGATACAAAACAAGCACAACACGAGTACAAAAGATGATCAATACAAATTTATTACCTTCAAAGGATGACTACTACAATATCTCAAACAGTTTGAAGAATCAACCTTTGTCTTCTTCCTCTATTGTAAAAAACAGAAATACAGAATTAAAAAAAGTTAAAAAATAGAAAACTATAAAATAAAACAAACATAAATAACAAATAAAAAAATACATTAAAAAAAGAAAACAATAAATACCTTTAGAACGTGAATACTATGAAACATTGAATCACGTGAAGTTCTAATTTTTTGAAGCTTATTCTTCCTACTATCATTAGAACATAACTCTTCAATAGAATTATCGAAATTAACTTTCTTCTTGTCTTTAGACTTCTTAGTATCCACACCAACAAAAGACTTCTTTATCTTTTTATTATTCCTTTTCTTAAAAACAGAATTTGAGTTTTCATTAATTTTCAAATCTAAATGTTTCTATTTATTCCCATTCAAAAAATATGATCTTAACTTTCACATCTTAATTAATGAATATTTCATTGAAATACCTAAAAAAAGTTAATTTAAATTCAAATAATATTCAAATTAAAAAAAAATAAAAATAAAACAACACATGAAAAATAGTAACCAAATGGATATTAATAAAGTTGAAACATATATCATATCAAAACAACTTTATATCACAAAAACTTGAACAATTTCGAAAGCCTTTTTTCCAATTCATTTATAATTTCAAATTAGAGCGCAATTAAAGTTAAATGGTTCAAATCTTAATTATGTTACATTTGCGAATCAATATCACTTCTTAATATGATTAAAAAAAAAAATTCTGGATCAACACACGACTATAACTTGCCCATGAATATTTTGTATAAAAATAGGTAATAAAATAGATTCAATTAAAAAACGCAATGTACAACACAAGTATAAAAAGAGTACAAAATAGATTCAATTGAAAAACACTAAAGTACAAAAAAAGATACAAAATAAAGTCAATTAAAAAACAGAAGTTATAATACAAATAAAAAAAAAGGTACAAAAATAAATTCAATTAAAAAACAAAAGGTACAACACAAATAAAAAACTCATCTTTACAGATCCTTTAAACTTAGACTTAGACAAAATACAAAACACAAAATATATGAATATCAACAAAAAGAAGAGCCAAAAGCTTACCATAAAGAGAAAAATAGCAAATTAGTATGTTACTCTCACTCAATGAACTTGGACTAAATCAATATAGGCAAAAACTCTACAAAATAGGTAAAAAACAACATTCAACAAAAAAGGTATTCAAGATTCAAATATTCAGCGTAAAAGGTGTAGAACCCCTAAATATACCAAATATTGGCCAGCACCTAGAAGTAGAAACTTATTCTAAAATTGGATACTCATTAAAATACAAAAGATACAACACAAGTATAAAAATGGTAAGTACAAAAAAGTTCAACAATCAATAAAAGCAAAAATTTCATTCTAGTCTTGTTCTTTTATCCATCCTTTTTTAGTATAGAAGTTAAATTAGACATTTAGAAACTATTATACATTCAATAAGCACAAAAACAAAGATGCAAAAATTAGAATTCGCTTTCATCAATACTAAATAGCAATATCAACAACACAAAATCAAAATCATAAAAACATGCAAATCAACAAAGAAAAGTATAAAATAGGTTCAATTAAAAAAATAAAAGGTACAACATATATATCAGTCAGGTTAACTAATAAATTTATATCGGTCACGTTGAAAATAAATTGCAACATATAAATGTAGATTAACCGACATAATTAATTAAAAATTAGTATCTAAGTTTTTACAGGTCATATTTTAAGAAACCCTAAATACTATATATAAGTGGTTTTGGTTAATGATAACAATGTTAAATTTAATAACATTTCTAAACCTTAATATTAAACTACAAACATTCAATAACCTTTCCAAACCCTCCCACATTAAGGAAAGGGTTGAAAATTAAACAATTATGACGCAGACTTTAAACAAAGAATGAATCCTAAAACAAATACAACTGGTCACGCCAAATCCTAAAAACAAAATCACAAATAAGCAAAGAAGCTATGAAGAAATTAACGAAAATACAAGTCAAAATTACAATCGGTTCAACAACATTATAATGCAGAAACGGAAAGCTCAAATTTCCTAACTCGGGTTAATGGATTTCGAAAATGAGTCCTAAGCTAGCTAAAATTGTCACATAAAAAATAAATGGAAAAGAACACTGAGAGAGGCCCAAAGCTCAGAGAGAACAAACCCTATGCTCAAAGATAAATGAATGAAAGAGATTTGGAATCTGTGTAGTAGTGATAAAAGGGATGACCTAAAACACAAGCGCGTCCTTAATTATGAAAAGAAATAAATATACAATTAAAAATGGATGAAACCACGTATATAATTAAAAAATATATATATATGAGGATGGATGATGGATTTCAGTATAATTTCATCTTTTTTAGGGATTTCAATTTCCTATTTTTAGAAAGAATTGATTCAACAATTTTTGAGTTTTTTTATGCACAAATTTAGTTTACACTGAATCAACTGCCGGATTCACTTAAAAAATATTTTCTCCAAATCCGCTTTTCCATTGACAGATTTGAGTTTAAAATTTCACCTCCGTTTTAAAATAACCTAACAGTTTTGTTTTTCAATCCATTTTTGTCTTAAACCCCTAACATGAGAGGTTGTTTAATTATAGAAACGGTTATAATAATATCATCCTGTTTCAATTAGGATTATGCAATTCTAATTCTAATGAGTTTTAATTATTAAACCTTTCCTGCAAATTCTTCTCACAATAATTCATCCTTTTCCAGTCAGGATTATCATAAAAATAACTACTATAAAATAGTGTCATCTGTTTATACAGCAAAAACTACTCATAATGGCTCCCGACGCAGTTCGTAACAAGACCAAATTTTTACTCTCGACAGCCATCTCTGCGACCGGAGCTCTGATGTTATTCAAGTCTGTCATAGATTATCTCCCTCGGGAATTCAAAAATTATGTTTATCAAGAGCTGAAATCAAGCATATTGCATTCGAGATTCGTCAAAACATTGTTTCTTGAAATAACCCTAGTCATTCAAGAATATGATCATCTCAACCCCAACCAACTTTTCGCAGCAGCAAAAATTTATCTTCAACCGATAATCACTCCTGTACGAAGGCTTAAAATCTCAATGCCTGCAAAAGAGAGCCAGCTTTCAATTTCTTTAGAGAACGGCGAAGAAATTGTCGATGTTTTTAATGGGGTTAGCTTGAAATGGACTTTGAAGACAAAAGCAATAAGGAATAGTCATGCCCAACATTCCTCCTCTTCTTCCAATCCCTCTGTGGAATGGTTTGAATTGAGTTTTCATAAAAAGCACGAAGACATGGTTCTGAATACTTATTTTAACCATGTTATTCAGAAATCCCAAGAAATTTATGAAAGGCAGATGAAGAAAACTAAACTTTATACATTGAGTGGTGACAAGCAGACTTATTATCCAAACGGGAACATGTGGAAGTCTATAAATCTTGATCATCCATCAACATTTGATACATTGGCTATGGAAAGAGATATGAAGGATATAATATTGGAGGATCTTGATAGGTTTCTAAATAGAAAAGAGTATTATAAGAAAGTTGGGAAAGCTTGGAAACGTGGGTATTTGTTGTACGGACCTCCAGGGACTGGAAAGACAAGTTTAATTGCTGCTATGGCCAATCATTTAAGGTTTGATATATATGATTTGCAGTTAAGCGGCGTCCCAAATAATGCTTGTTTGAGGAATGTGATTCTTTCGACTGCGAATAAGTCAATTCTCGTGGTGGAAGACATTGATCGCTCCTTTCAAATGTGCTCCTCGCAACTTCAGAATGGGAAGGTTACTCCTACCCCTAATCCTAATCGGGTAAGTAATATTTCAATTGTTAAAATTTACTTGATATTTATAAAAAACAATCTCACGTAAATTTACATATTCATTCAGTCTGAAGTGACGCTATCAGGAATGCTAAATTTTATGGACGGATTATGGTCGGGCTGCGGCCATGAAAGAATCATCATTTTCACAACAAATAACAAAGATAAACTAGATCCTGCTTTGTTGCGGCCAGGTCGAATAGATATGCAAATCCACATGTCGTATTGTAGTCCGGGCGGATTCAAAACGCTTGCACATAACTACCTTGGCATTGACATTGAAAAGCATCCACTTTTCTCAGAGATTGAAGGGTTGATAAAGAGCACACAAGCCACTCCAGCAGAATTAGCTGAGGAGCTCATGAAAAGTGACCAATCTGAGATTGCTCTAAAGGGTGTTATTGACTTCCTACAGCATAAGAAAAACCAACCAGTAACAGTATGAATTCTTTGGAAATTTATTAATTTTGTAGGCTGAATGTATTTGTACTCTTAAGAGTAGAAAACATAAAATAGTGTTGAAATTTAGTTTGATTGCGGATTTGTATGAAAGATATATAAAATTACAAATGAAATTGCAAATGGCCACATCTATCTATCCATCCCCCTGTCAATTAAGTGAAAAAGAAGAAGAAGAAAGAATTGGTTCCATCAAATAATTAATACAATCAATCTCTACAGCTAAGAAATCAGAATCTAAAAATAAACTTGAAAAAGAAAAATAATTAAACAGGAGTGTATGGATAGAACACTCTGCTAAGTACACCACCATCATCATCATCATCATCATCAAATATCTCTTGTATAAATTTACAATTTCTTTCTTAGCTTTCTCTTTTTTTTATCTGCCATTGAGGTCTGAAAACTGCGCAAACATTGCTGTTCCTGAATGATCATCAATGGCGTGAACTTGAGCTGGTACGCTTATATCCTCTTCAGGAATCGAAGTAAGTTGGTTGTTGGAGCTTGGAGGAGGAGGAGGAGGAGCTGCAGCTACAGGAGGAGGAGTTGGCATGGCAGAACCATTGGCTGAAGCAGAAGACAGGCTAAGTTCTTCTTCGGCTTTTCCTTGCGAAAAGGCTTCTTGTAATTGCAATGCATATTCCAAGTTCCACAAAACATCTCCCATAGTTGGCCTATCCACGCCGTGTTCAGCTAAGCACTTCTCTGCAGCCTCAGCAAATTTTTTCATTGATTCAGGATTTATGGTTCCTACGAGAAGTGGGTCGATGATCTTTTCGAGCAATCCCTTCCGTTTCCATTGCATCGCCCATTCAGCTAAGTTAACTTGCTCTCTTGGAAGCTGTGGATTTATTGCAGGCCTTGCACACAACACTTCAAGCAATACCACCCCAAAGGAATACACATCAGATTTATCTGTTAATTGCTGTCTTCTGAAGTACTCAGGATCCAAGTACCCAAAACTTCCCTTCACTGCGGTACTTACGTGGCCCTGACCCATTCCTACATCTTTGGATAGACCAAAGTCTGCAACTTTTGCTACAAACGATTCATCGAGTAAAATATTTGTGGTCTTGACATCGCGGTGAATTATGCCTTGCGCAGTTCCCGTATGCAAGTAGTGAAGTCCACGGGCAGCTCCAATAGAGATTTCTAGCCTTTGCTTCCATGTCAATGGAGGTAAATTCTTGCCATATAAATGGTCTCTAAATGGCCCATTTGACATGTACTCGTAAACTAAGATCATTTCATCATTTTCGTCGCAGTAGCCGATCAACGACACCAAATGCCTATGCCGTAGCTTGGAAAGCATCTGAATTTCTGTTTGAAATTCAGTTATTCCTTGCTCAGATTGTGGGTTTCCTCTCTTAACAGCAACTTTAGTGCTTTCATCAATTATACCGAGATACACATTGCCAAAACCACCAACACCAATGATTGCGCTTTGATCGAAATTCTTGGTAGCTTCCTGTAGTTCTGAGAAAGAGAAATAGCGTCCTAGCCCAAGACTTGATGAGTACATGTTATTTTTATGGGAACCCATAGAGGTCTTGCTTGCCATAAAACTAGTATCACCGGCATGAATTGGAAGCAACCAAGAAGAAAAGCTATTCCTCTTTTGCCAATCCTGAGGCCTTTTATGCCATTTAATGACCATAGCACCAAGACCAACAAAAGCACCGAACATCATGCAAAAACCAACAGCTGCAACCGTGTTTCGGGTGTTACCAGCCGACCTACCATCAATACCAAACTCTCCGTCTAAGCTATCCACCGAATTACTCATCTTAAACACCTCCACACCATTCAGCAATGCGTTGATCGAACCTGTGTCCTCACCCATCGGACCCACTTGAACGCTAAGTCCACCGGTCATCAAAGTAGTATTCACCACAATGTCCTTAAAATATGGAGCTGCTAGTTTTTGGGTGATGGACGATAAGTCCAAACCAGAAATTGCCATTTTTCCATTAATATACACATTAAAGTAAAGGTCATTGAGGGATTTACTTACAATGTCACAGAAATGCAACCTAATCAAGTAATTAAAAGTCGAATCAACATCAAATTTCCATGTGACGTTGAAATTTGCCTGTCCTGTTTCAGCATCAGCCATCTCTTGAGCAGAAGCATAAACTGTAGGTGGTGCAATTAAAGGTGAGATTCCTGTGCCATATTTGATAGAGCTAGTAGGTATACTTACACTCTGAGCTAAAGCTGGATCCTTTAGAAATTTTTTATCAGTCTCCCAAGTCCTTGCAAGGGTATCATTCACAGATGTAATTAAGGGTCCTCCTACATTCAGCCTATAAACAATTTGGTATGAGTAACTGCTTAAACCCGCGAAGTTTGCAACAGGAAAAAGCGCAGACCCTTCATCAGTAACCATCACATCCGGGGCTGAAACAACCTCAATGGCATTGATAAAAGCAGCAGAATTTTTTGTAGGTTCGAAGCGGATAGAAAACTTAGGCTCTGTCACATTAATAAGGTATTCCTTAAAAAATGGTTTAGTTGCATTACCCACATTGAAGTTATGCAGAAGAACATACTTGTCAGTAAAAACTGAGAATGTTGCTGTATTAAGATCAAACTTAGTGTTACTGAAGGCGTAAAAATGAAGACGAACCCAATGCCAACCAGGGCTCTTCATAGTAAAGGCATAAGTAGCTTCGTGGACGAAAATTCGAGCATTAAGATATATAGGAGAAGGAACATCTCCAGAAGGGATAGAGACTAAGATATTGTCTTCAGTTTGAAGGAAACTTTGAGCTTCATGATCTGTCTTAAAGAGTCTTCCATCAGGAATAGCTGATAAGCTTTTAGAGCCACAGCTAATGAGGAAAGAATCAGCAGGCACAAACTTAGTAACTTCTGCCAAGGCAACAAAATGAGGGCTTGAAAAGAATGCTGAGAGAAATGAAATGTAGATTAGGAGGAGAAAAGCCATGGAAGAAGAAGGTAGAAAAAGATTAATGGGATTTATGTGTTTCATTTTAACTATCTCCATCCCTCCTGGATGAGGGAGGATATTATTAGGAAGAGAATCAAAATGAAAAGAAAAGAGATTTTCTTCTCTGGAGGAAAAGAATTGACAGGTGAGATGAATTTGTAATTCCTGATAAAAAGCCAATGTTTAAGGACATAAATTTATTTCTATCATCTAAAAGTTAGTTTCTTTTTAGTTTGCTAATAACAGAATAGTGGACATTAATCCTCTTACTTACATTAGAATTGGTCAAATTTCAATCCCACCTCTCTGTTTTCAATGAAGATTTTGTTACATACGTCAATAAGTAACGGAGAAAACAAATGCCTAAGCATTATTCTAACAAAAACAAAAACATATTAGAAAAAATTGTTTTAAAATTAGCGATCCACCTCTATTAAACTTATAATAAACTAAATTTTCTGTTATAACATTTTTACATTTACTATCAACAAAAATACTGATATATTTAGTCTTTTTATAGGTAAATCCCAACTCAGAAATAAAATTTAAATAGATCAGTAACTAATAACATACTTAATTGGAGTATTTGGAGTCCATTCTCATTTGGTTCAGGAATTTCCTGCAATTAGAATTTCGGAACAAAATAATATAATCACATACCCACAATTTTTAGAAAATCATTCTACAGGTGATTAATCAAAATTTAATTATACAACAGCTTAAGAACTAACTGGCCAAGCTACGATTACTTCAACAAGCCCAACCCTTTGAATTACAAAACTAACAGTAAAAATAATCACTTCCTGTAAGCAAAGCAAGAGGGATCACAAAGACTCTGGACTTGTTGAAGGTCTTATCCTAGAAGGCATTTGCATTCTATAATTTAAGCCATTCTTAGGAGTAATGGACATTTTGTTCATGTCAAACTCATCCAAATCAAGATCCTCATCATCAGAACATCCTCCCATCCCTTCTTCCATAAAAGCCTCCCCATTCATGGTGTCGAATTCTTCTGCAATTTCTTCATCACTGCTATATTCCTCATCGCTACCGTAAGTAGTCCGCACATGCTTCCAGTACACGAAGTTTGGCCGGATGAAGTTTCTATCACATGTTCTTAGTAAACATGGGTCAAAAGGGAAAAACATGTCTAATCTTTCAAGCCCTCCAAAATCCCTGGAAAATTCAGACTCCAGCAAATTTTCAGAAATGATTGTTTCTGGTGTGGTGAACAAATGAGCAGCTTTTGCCTGCTTGAGGAACTCTTCCACTATAGAGGGCAGGCAGACCTGTACATAAAAGAAAACATACATTAGCATTACAGCCAGTTAGACTTTGATGCATGAAAAGATAGAAAAAAAAAAAAAGGAAAGAGAGCAAAAATAGAGAAGCAATGATTGAAAATACTCAAGGGTACTCTCTTTTCATTCTCGATTTTTGCTTCCCCACTCTATTCTCTAATTCTAAATTAGAAATCCAAAAGATTTCAGACCTGCAGAGGATGCAATTTATGTCTCAAGATGGGCTCCATAGGCCTGAGGAGATGCCGTGATTTGAGCCCGGGAACATCCATTATCGTCCTCATCCGAAAGCAAAGCACATACATGATGGCCTGTTGAACAAAATTAACCATTAAGAATCAATATTTGCAGCCAACCAGGAATTTTGAACAGTACAATAATATGTTGAGATATGAATGTCCAACTACTGTGACATACTCGTATAAATCATAAACTTTAAAAAATTTAAACAGACCTAACAAGAGAACCTGACTAAATCAAACAAGTAAAAATATGTCGTCAAATCTTAGTACCTGACATCCAGAATAGAAAACTCGATGTGCTTTTGGGTTCATG
Organism: Croton setiger; assembly: GCA_948099555.1. Taxonomy (NCBI): domain Eukaryota; kingdom Viridiplantae; phylum Streptophyta; class Magnoliopsida; order Malpighiales; family Euphorbiaceae; genus Croton; species Croton setiger. The sequence goes on from CANUEY010580705.1 coordinate 10,318, forward strand.
TGACCATCCTGGGATTTACAGTATTCCAAACACCAATCCAGCAGCCTGAAACACCAATACATTTATCATCAATTCCAATTTCCACATTAGCTAGGTGCATATTAATATTATTGACAAAAACTTAACGCTAATAAGCTTCATAACCTTTTCAAGGTGCTAGCAACCAAAGCAGAAGACAGAAACTTTGCACGTGCCAAATAACTAGCAAGATAAGCCACAGCACTCATCCTGCAAAGAATAGGTAAAGGAATCCATTTAGGAACTGTTCTGTCAAAACAAAATATTAAACTGCTTTGTATGTTTAAGGAACAGAAAAGATATGGAGAACCTAAAAATATTTAAGGCAAAAATACCTGGTAAGTGGGTTGTCACCATTCAGAAATCTATCTGCCAGCGCTTTGGCAAATTTCACACCACAGTTCTCAGGATCAAGTGAACATGCATAGAACATAACAAACTGCCAAAAAAAAAAGGACGAAAAGCTTTAATTTTTCATTCTTTGGGAAAAAAAATGAAGAGTGATGCATGGGATATACATCTTAAGTTAGAAAGTCAAATTTTCCTCAACCTACTAAAACCCTAAGCACTGCCGATGAACCTAGAACATCTTTAATGAGACCTTAACATTAACATCTATATAAAAGAGGGTTTATTTCAAAAATAAAAATTGGGGAACATGAATAAATCATATAAATACATGACCCCATAATTTTACATGGTAGTCTGCCACTGAGCACTAGAAAAATAGATTCTAGCTTCTTAACATCATAGTTCCCATATTAACCAATGACCATCCAACTAATAATAATTTAACAAAACTGATTCCTAATTTTAAATAAGCTTCTAGCCTCCTTTTTTATTAATTCAAACAAACAATAGGCATGAAGTGATCAAATGACCCTGTCTCCAGACTTCAATTTCATCTAAACTGAACATATACGCCAATCACAATGCTTTTCCCATTTTCATCCATGCTTCAGTATTCCACAAGGAAATTTGTTATACTACAAATTTAGTTTTCTTTTTCCCAAAAAAAAAAAGAAAGAAACAGATACTACAAATTTAGTTTCAATAGATCCTGCCTTGTTTAAAAAGAAACAAGAGAAAAACTACCTGAGCAAACTTGGACTTGTAAGTGTTCAGGATTGTAAGCATGAATGAGTCCAGAAGAGTTTCAAACACCTAAAACATTAAATTAGAAAAGACAAACATGAAGCAAGCTTGCAAGATAAAAAGAAAGGAACACCATGAACAGATGCGGCATAACAAAAATACCTCACTTAAACGCTTATCGCTCACACACGATTCAAGATGCTCAAATGTTCGCACCATCAAGCCATCCAACAAATTAGCAACAACATTCTTACTCAAACTCTTATGAGTTATGGTTCCTGGGAACTGCAAAATGAACACAGCATTAGTTTCTCATTAAAATGACAATATTAGCAAAACAATGTTATGATAATTTCAGAAAAATAATTAGGATTAAGGTTCAAAAAGGCCCCTACACTTGTATCAAAATCACAAAATGCTCAGATTTCTAACTTATTGGAAAATTAAACATGTCTAGGTCAATAATTTGACAAATAGCCAAAAAATGGAAGACCAGCATTAAGTGCATGCAGTCAAACAATTTTTTTCCTACCCACATTTTATTTAATAATATTTCCTAAACAATTAATTATTGAGAAAATTTTCTAAAATGTACCAGTATATTGGCTTTAATCCCTAGTTGGTGAGAATAACAAGCAAAGGAATAGCAAATGGAGGGGAAAGGTGAGATTTTTTGTTGGAATAGTAAGGTACAAGCACAACTAGCTCAACCTCGTTTCAAGACCCTCAATGATGCCAAGCTGGAATACCTCAGCTCGATTACTACAGTACTGTTTTTGTCAAATGAAAGCATCACATTGGATGAGCTCAACTGAAAGGAACCCAATTGAAGATTTTACGCTCGTGCTTGCAAAGGTAAGGAACTCATGTCCCAATGGGCTTGATTTCCAATTCAATCAAGTCAGTTATTAAGAGTAATAACGCATTGGGGTGCAACAAAAAGGATGCAAGTTAAGGATCACTTCCTTCCTCCCTTCTGTCATGATCATGTGCACTAGTTCATTGACTTTTTGGGCAAATTGCAAAATTCTTAGCCTTAACATGTCTTGTATACAAATATGTCACAAATACGACCATTTTGTATTTTTCATACAAGTTCAAGGGCTATTATGAGCATTAAACCAAATAATTATTTTCTGCCCAATTATGAGCAAGAATTTGGTCAAATCTAGCAATATATGTTCTTGATCAAGAAGTAATATGGTCTAACTCATCCTTTATTTATAACAATTAAAAACCAATAGACAAAAGTCCATCTAAGTTTCAGAACGTAACTATGTCATACTTTCATATTTCATTAAGATCATTTATTTATAGCTTATAGGGGAGGGGTTGTGGGTTAAAATTTGTTTTACGCACTCAAATTTCCAGTGTTTACATTAGAAGTTATACCAGCAGATGATAGATCATACCTCACGGATGTCATTCTCTTCACCATCAGAACCAATATCATCATCATCTTCTAGCTCAATTGAAAAGATGCCTTTAGTAGAGTCATCTTGTAATATATCATCCCAACCAATAGCCACCTATAAGGAAAGGATAAAAAATAACTCGAATACATCAAACATGCCAAGTTTAAAATTAGTTTTATCAGAGACACTTACATCCAACTCGATTAACATATCGACCACTGCCATAATCATCCTGCTCCCCACAAATTCCCTAATTGCACCACTCTCCAATCTTAGCATATTCTCCACATAAATCTCAGTCTATAAAAGGCAAAAGAATAAGTCATTAAATCACAAATTTTAAAATGAGAGGAAAATCTTAAACAGGATCATTGAAAATTGCAAACATCATAAAACTCTTATGTATGAAGTAGCAGTGGAACTGGAGGAGCAAAAGCACCCTGGGCTAAAATATTTTAATTTAAAATATTGAATTTTTATCTCATATTTTAAAATTATATTTAATTAGAATATTGAATTTTTATTTCATATTTTAATTCTAATTATATTTTTTTTCAAAAATGAATTTGAGGTATACTTCTAAAACACGGAATTTATCTTTTAAAACTTGAATTTAATTGAAAAGATTGAATTTTTATTTCATATTTAATTCTAAATAATTAATTATGCATACATAACATATATTATTATATAAAAAAATATAAAATTAAATAATGAGTTCCTAACCTAACATATGTGTACATAGACAATGTGTGTCAAAAGAATTAGAACAATTTATATCATAATATTTGTTTTAGATTTTTTAAAAGAAAAAATCACCATTTAAAAATTAAATTTACTTCAAAATGTAAAATTTTAATTCATATTTTAATTCTAATTTTATAATTATTTGAAAAACTATTAAATACAAAGATTATTTTATAGGCAAATAAAAGTATATGAAATGAATAAATACATATACACATATAAAATTAAAAGTTTTTTTTAATTAAAATTTTTAAATACTAATATACTTCACAAGTGTATACACAGAAATATTAACTTTAAATATAATTTAAATATCATCTCAAATTAATTAAATTATCAAATGTAAAAAAAAAAAACAATTAGCGTAAAAATATTCTTTAAAGAAACAAAATATATTTATAAGTATATTTATAGATTGTTAAAATAATAATAAGTATATTTACACAACAAAACAACAAGTACTAAAATGAGTAAATTCGTACAATGCACAAAGAGAAAAAACGAGTTAGATTCCAAATGACAGCAACTGAAAGTTATAATGTATATCAGATCTATATAAGCTAAACGAACTTACTCGATATCTAAGTTGATCCATCTCAATATCCTTCTTAAAAGTTCTTGGCATCTTATGGACGACAACAGTTGACAATCTCATTGCTGCCATAGGCACCAAAGCAGCAACATTTTGCAAGGCTGTATGCAGGCGAGAAATAACTTGCTCCTTTTTTACCTGACCGCGTGGTTGCTTTATTGCGTCTATCAAATAGATGGGTGGCACAAAATTGTTTACAAGCATTTCCAAGCATGCATCAACAAACTTCACATTTGAAGCAGCCTAAAGGATAGCATATAAAGAACATCAACAAGAAATCATTCTCCAAAAAATTAGAGCTAAAAGCTGTCATGATGGAACATACCAAGGAAACAATCAATTCAAGCAGAGCATCCATCACATCTGGTTGATAATTCCAGATGCACATTCCAAATACCTGATAGATGTTTCAATATGCAAACTGTAAGCTGTTGTGATAATGAACTTCAGTAAATAGAGAACCAATTTAGATGACATTAACTTACAGAATTAAGAAGGGATTCATGATAAACAATGTCAATATAGGGAACTGACCCAGACAATCCCTTTAGACTAGTCTGTCAAGCGATCACAAATGAGTAAAATGAGTAGCAACAAAAAAAAAAAACTGCTAATAAAGTATCCGAAGTTTCAAAATAAAAACATACCACAAGAAGGGCAACTGCATCAGGGCCAAGATTTTTTGAATGATGCATTATACCAACGAGCTGGTGATAATTTTCAGTATCTCCCTAATCCAGAAAAATCAGCTTTGTTAAAGTAGTTTATAGCAGAGAAAAAGAAGAGTATCATAAGCCTGATAGATGAATTGAAAAGAACCGAGCAAGTCTTGGCGTAAAATTTTCATCAAGAAAATTAGCCAGAAAAAAAAAACTACCTTCTGACTCTTTAAGGTGCAGGTTGGTTTTGGTTAAGATCACCATGAATCCAAAACCAAACCAACCATCATTGATTTGATACTGTAGTCTTCTTCAAGAAAGACCAAAATGAAGCCAAACCGAATATGAACAATTTAGTTCGGTTTGGTTTAAGGGTTGAAAAGTCCTGTTCAAAGAGTGAACACAAGGATTGGTCAACCCATAAATTTACGTCTACTCAATTTTCTTAGCAACTTAAGAAATATTTTAGGACAGCAGAAACATCAAATAGAAGAAAAAGCAAGCATTGCAAATAACCAAACCCAGAAAGGAATGAACCAAAAGTGCCTTTGGAATGAATGATTCCACAAAATTTGGTGGATTTCATTAGCAAAATCCAGATTTTTAAACATAAAAATATGGATAAATCCTCAAAAATGTATGGAATTCATTTATTTCAAAGGAATTCTGAATAATCAAATTCAACAACTGAATCCAGGAAACAGAAACCATATATGCACAAAAATATACTAAAAACAATAAGAAACACGCAATCTCCCCCCCGTGAGGCAGTTTCATTCTCCTGTAACTACATGCAAAAGAGATCCCCATATAACAAAAAAAATTGGGCATAACAAAATACACTCTTGGTTTCAATGTCTCAAACCAGTCATTCCAAGAGTGCAATTGTCTGATTAAAAGAGGCCTAGAGCGAAACTTAGCGTTCAAAACTTTAAAAAAAAAAAAAAAAAAGCTTTGCATAGAAACAACCCAACCCATACTAAACATGATATTGACAATAACAATAGGGGGAGAAACTAGAAATAAACAAAGAAAAGCTTACCGTTTTCGCAGTAATGAGAGCTTCCCTGACATGATGAACTAATTCAGAATCGCTTAGATTAAGATTATCCATCCCGTTGAACTGTTGTGTTAACTCGACGCCCATGGAGAAAAGGCGGCTCGCTTCCTTCGTTTTCTGCCTCTCTTGGCTGCGACGAAGAAGAGCAAACGAGGGTTTTGCCCAAACTAGAACTATTAAATACTCACTTCGTTCTAGAAATAAAAAATAAAAAATTAGGAGATTAAAAATAATTAATGGCCAAAAGCTACCTAAAGTACCTCTAATTTCAATTCCTATATACAATTCCAACAATGTAAAAATAAATGATTAATTAGATTCTAAAATAAATTATAGACATTTATTGATCGATTGTTGTCTCTGATTTTTGTGTACATAAATTATAATAGTTTATGATTTAAAACTAAAATTTTAGTGCGTGATGTGCCAACAATTTAATTCTTAGTGCATTCATGTTAATAATGACGAGTTTGATTGTTATTAAGTAAAACATTATTACATTGCTAATTTGTAATAAAATAATTAACACAATTTATTATTATAATCAATTGCATGCAAACTAAAGAATAAACTTTTAAAAAAATAGCAAGGTAAATAATAATGTTTCATAAAAGATTTCTAAAGACTTCTCTATAAACTATATTGATCGTCTCGTCAGTGGAATTGTCATCATTATTAGATATCAAAATCTTTAAACTCTTTCTATTTGTCACTCTCGAAACTGCTACATATAATTATTTATGAATAAAAATAGGTATCTCTAGCTTTTGTTAATTATCATAGCAAAAGACAAGACTATTGAAAAACTGTATCTTTTGAAATTTAAAAAGTATTTTTGAATCTGACGACATCAACGTTATTTTGGAGATGTAGACCTTTTCTCCATTATTAGTTCTAGACAATACTATAACTTCCAAGACTCGAGATCCTAATTTAGTGATGTATGCATGTCATTTATTTTTCTCATCAGCATAACAGTTATGCTTTTTTGCACTATGATGTAATGGTTTGAGACACCAAACCGTTTGAGACACCAAACCACTTAATGTTGTTTATAAACTTAGGCATGTGAATATGATAAGACTACCAAATGAGTTGTCAGAATACAAACCATGTTTGAGCTAAGATACATCATTTCTATTTCAATATTCATGGACACAATGTAGTCATTTATTGTTTCGATCATATGAAATTTCGATGTAAGTATTGCGCTACTCTTAGGATGATCTAGATCATTGAAATGGTAAAAATATTTTGGATAGGTACTTTCAACAATTGACTGAACGAGATCATCTGACTACTCAATAAACAAATTAATAGATATACAAGTCTTGTCTACTTCATCTATAAAGTTTCCAATAATGTCATCCCCAGTTGATAAATTTCACTTTGAAAACTCTCTTAAACGATTTAACTCTATTTCTGACCGAGTTGTTTGCAATCTCATCTCCTTTGTCAACTTACGAATCTTGTAGTATTGGACGATTTCTTGTTAAGTACTTAAGTGACAAATTTGAGTAAAACATGAAATATTTTATTGAATTTATATATTTATTTTAAAAGATAAAAATAATACCTTTGGAAATCACAGAAAATATTAGTCTCAAATCACCTCCAAAAATTACTGTCTTGCCCCCAAAAGACATGTACGTTGGATGAATTTTCAAAACATAAAATATCACTTAGAGTATTAACTAATGCTTCAAAAAGCGTCTCGTTCTAAATAATTATTTTTGTTTTAATGATTAGATATGCTAATAGATCTTGTTGTTTGATGCCTCTTGAATACACACAAATTCAGTGATTCATTTTAATTCCAATATGGTAAATTAGCTAATTTATGATACATAAAAAAGCAGTGTAAACACATTGAATTCCATAAAAACTATTGGATTTTTTCTAATTGAAATATGGTAAATTAGCTATTTTATGCACCCATTCTTAGCAGTATTCATTTAATTTTTTTTCCCAACTGAAATCTAATGATTTTTAAAAAGTAAATCAAATAATTTCCCGTAAAATGTATTTGATTTTTCCCACTTGACATAGAAAATAGAAATAGAAAGCTAAGTGACATTTCATTTGATAGTCGGAGGCAAATTGAGAGCAATGACGAAAGGAATTAGATAAGAATGTTTGGCATTGTGATAAAAAAGAGATGTATACGGTGACGTTTTGTTATCAACTAGCTTTAGAAGTATTGAGGGGAGAGGGAGAAAGAAGAGAGGAGGAGATATGAGAAAAAATGAGAGAATGTTTGTTTGCTTTCTTTTCCATTTTCGTTTTCTCTTTTGCTTTTCCCTTCTGCTTTCAATTTCATTTTCCTTCTGTTTCACTTTCCCATTTCCCTTCTATTTCTTTACTGTCTATTTCCATTTCAGAAAAGGAACGAACCACCGCCAATTGTGCTCAAATAAGAAATTTTTGAAAAAACCTTCAGGAGATGGAAACAAAACAGCTGACTGCTTGAATAAAAAAGTCCATGAATGCAGAGTACGTCAGAGGCACACACTATTAATATAAGTAGTGTAGATGACTGAAGGAAATTGAGTTACTTTGCTCAACACCACCAATTTGCCCAAAGAAAGGAGGAAGCAAAAAGATGGCATTTTTTGTGAAAATCTTTAATGCCATTGTAATGCATCCAGCGCTTCTTGGTGAATCTGGTTGTCTCCAGCTGCCACGACATTGAAACCTGAATATGAAAGCGTCAGTCTACTTTGAAAATGAAGTGAAACCAGAATAACTTTTCCTTCGTAAATCCAAACTTACTGGTTGCTAAAGAATTTGGCGAAGCTTCCCAAGAAAGATTATCTCCTTTCCAGTCAGTGATAATACCTCCAGCACCCTCTATCACAGGTATAAGGGACAAGAAATCGTACGGCTGGTGAAAATACAATATAAATTAATCATTAGTTGTGAAAGAATTAAAGATGGAGCATATGCAAAACATATCTACTAAGCAGCCAGCGATAATCTATAACACGAATGGCCAACCAAAATGCAAAAACATGAATGGATATAGTAAAAAAAACTATTTTTAATATAAGGGAAACAACAGTAACTGTTGAACCAAATTATGCACTTTGTAAGTGAGAGAACAGGCACGCAAGTGCAGAATTCCTCATCTTAGTTTGTGCACAGTGGCTCAGGGTAATTCTACATATACTCATTATAAAATGCTTTACAGGAAAAAAGAAAAATAATGATCATGAAAAATTATTTAAATGATTCATTTCTCAGATTGTTTTTACCACCTGCATCAAAATGAAAAAACACGCAAACATTGATCAGTTTGGTCAACAAACATTTCATGCGAAAATGAGCATGGCATACCTTGAGACCAGACTCGATGACAAGATCCACATACCCAGAAGCCAAAAGAGCATAAGCATAACAGTCACATCCATATAATGGCACTTTCACCTACAAACAATGAACACAGGAGACTTAAATGCGGATTCCACCATTTTGGGATAGATGCAGATTCCAACAATGGCACCAAGTAATGATAAGACGGATGGTGGGGTAGAAGCAGATTCCAAATCTTATCAACTTAAGGAAGACCCAAAACGGTCCCTTCATTTAGTTATTCTGCTATCAAGTATTTTACTTTCATTATTAGTTATTTTATCTACTAATATTCCAAGGCCATATAAGCTTCTAATAAACCTGGTCGAAAACCATTTTGAACAGATGACATACCTTACTTCTAACTCGACCAAATGCCTCTTCAGCATCCCCAGTAAAAAGATGTGGACTTGTGGTATACCTAAACAGGGAAAGAGAATCGCCTCAGAAAAAAAAAGAAAAAAGAAAACAGACAAGGAAAGAGAAAATACAGATGCAGATATCGAATACTTGAGATGATAAAAGGTTCACCACAAGTTTAATAGCCAGAGGTGCAAAGTCTTTAATTTAGCAGATCACAAATTTTATTTTCCGCATGTAACCTTTTAGTTTCAGTAGAAAAACAAAACTAGAGTATGAGAACATACAAATATGCCTGTGACAATTTTGCACAAGGGCGCGTAGAAAGTTTCTCCCCATTCAGTGTTGTTCTCCTTCCAATTATGCCAATCCATCTTTCTCTTAGTATAGGCTGATCAATTATGCCAAGTATCTGTGAAGAAATTTTTAGCAATTTAGTAAAAACATAAGCGTTGCAAGCATCAAGCATAAAAATCAAACTTTCCATGCAATTCTACAAAAATAAATATTACTACTGAATTTAACCGCTTAAAATATTACACCAAGCACATGCAGACCAATATACTTAAATGATATAATACCAAAAAAAGAGTGATTTTTTCACAAAGAGAAGATCAGGAGAGAGAACTGTAATTCTGTGAGAAAATTAGGTACTCCGCTGTCATGTTTGGAGCTATTAATATCTCTCATGGCTTGCCTTTTGACATCATATACAATGCTGTCTTTTTTTTTTTTTTTTTGAACGGCAAACTAAGTTTTTTTTTAGTTAAATTATAAGGACTCCGAACCCCCTAACTTTACACGGGGAGGTGCATCACTCCAACTATTTGAGCTAGATGTCATTTGCAAATAAGTGTCATTTTGTATTTTTGATCTACTAGAGAAATTTAAGAAAACCAAATATTATGCAAACACATATACAATAGTTGCAAAATAACAAGCTATCCTAAATTCGTCTTTTTTTATTGTTAAACAAGCAACGAAATGTTCTAGTTTTCTAATCTGACCTTCAGAGTTAAAACCTGAAAAATTCATCAATTTGCAAATTCAGAAAGGAGAAGGTAAGTTGTACACACGGCTTAAAAAATCCCGTAGCTCAAGTTCGTGCATCCAAAGCCATAAATATGACAAACAGATATTGTTCTAATTTTACTCAGCAAAAGTAACAAGTTTATTTGGAGAATTGCTCACAATCAGTGGCCAGAAGTAAGGTTATTCTTACAGGTTTACCCCTGTGCAGTAGAGCAATTAGTGTACCGAACAAGGGCTTGCCTGAAATAATTTAAAGTACCGAATTACTTGCTGAAATTACTCAAAGATCTCATTTTGATGATCAGACGAAAGGTACAAACAAAACACATACCAGTAATGAAGCTCTTTGTCCCATCTATTGGATCTAAAACCCAAACATAGTCCGAGAATTTTTCTTTACATCTCCAGCCATTCTCCTCACCGTAACTACAATGAAGAGCTTAAATAATTACAGAAAAATAGACAACAACCCAAAAGCTTTATTAAGTTTCCAACTAGAACTCAAACAAGCATCCACTTGGCTTAGTTAAGCACACTTATTGGGTTAACCATAAAATAAAGTGGAACCTGATGGTTTTTTCTTTCATTTTCCTAATTAGAATAAACTATAAGTAAAAGGAAAATAACATAAACAACTCACATTGCATGAGAAGGAAAATTCTCCAATATAATTGAAACCATAGATTCCTCAGCTGCTTTATCTGCAATTGTTACAGGGCCTGTGGGGAATTAAATACAAAATTAAAAACAATCACTGAGCATCTTTAAGCTGATCAAAGATAATGCACACAGATGAAAATAAACATAGTCATGTTGAAAGAAAAATACATACTCAAATCATCCTTATCAAGAATTTCGAACTTCTTCCGAAAGTAGTTACGAATAACTTCACCAGAGGCATCAGCAAGCTTGTTAGCTACATCGGCGTAGCGATCAAGATCAGTGGTAGTGTGGAGAATATCGGAGTGATGAGAAATATTTGAATTTGAGGCCATTGTGGATGTATATCTGGTTTGGATTTGAAGAGAGATAGGGAACTGAAGCTTCAAGGACGGAAATGAGAATGAAGTAGCGGCTATGGAGGTTGTGGTAGTTGGTTTTGGAGTGTAGGGTGAAAAGAAAATAGGGGCTGTTTGAGAGAGAATGTGGGATTGTGATTGAGAGAACATTCGTAGAGGTGACATTAAATAAGCGGGGAAAAGTATGTAGAAATGGCAAAGAAGCAGACGGAGAGAGGAAGAGGGGACACGAGGAAGAGGCAAAGAAATGGCAATGGGAAACCTGTTATTACGTGTTCTGCTGCTTTTATTAGTTGGTTATGCTGCTTGAAAGACAACTAGGCAGGATCCTAACCCGACCGGATATCAAACCGGCATGATGACTGGTCCTGGTTCGACCGGGTTTAACTTTCACTCTCCTCTCGTCAAGAATCCTTAACTCCTCCTTCAGCAGTGTAGGAAACAATATCCCCAGATCTCACAACCTTAAACACAAAATTAACTCCATCATTAATGCATAAATCAAGTATTAAGCTACTAATAATCAAGAAAAATTAAACATACTTCAATGACTGACTAGCACGCTTGCTAAAATACCCAAACTATATGAAAAGATCACAACTTTCTATATCTATAGTATATATAAAAGCATGATTGGGTTTTTTTGGGTTTTATTGTTAAGTTCTAAATTGGAAAGATTCTATGATAGAGTGGACTATAATAGAAATAATAAATTGAAGGGCAATAACGTTTTATCACCAATGAGAGGGGGAACCGAAATTTTTGGGTATGTAAGAGGACTGAACTGAAAAAATGCGAACCAATCATGATAAGAACTGATAGGTTTGGTTCGGTTTGGAAACAACGAACATATCAAGAATTTTGATTTGGAAAAGCTTTTTCCAAAAGGGACATTGGTCTTTATATTATGTCATAAAAATATAAAAGTAAATAGTTGTTGGTTGTAAATACACCGTTTGGACAGCAACAATATATGCTGACAAAACAATGCCAGAAAAGATTTTAACATTAAGGAATATATTATAATGATGGTTGATCAATATATTCTAATAATCAGTTTCAGTTAAAATTCAATAGTACTGGATTAATAATATTATTATATGCTAATAGATCAATTTAGAACAAACAATTCTCAATCTCCATTCTGTTCTTGGGAACAAGTAATTAAATACTTGAAAGCACGGCTGTGCTTCAGAGATTTGTAAATTCTCAACAAAACAAAGACACAAGCACATAGAATGAAGCATAATTGTGCTTGACGTCATGAATAGTTGCTAGATTTTGATATAAGAGTGCTAATGGCAGCACATATGAGCTCTACATCTGTGCTAATAATTCTTACAAAAAATTAATATATAAGAACTCCAAAATGTAAAATACATGGTAATGTGGTCATAAATTACTGTGCTATGTAAGAAAGCCAACGCAAAAATCAAGCATTCTTGTTGGCATTTTCTCAAACACTTAGTGGGCAATGGCGGATTGGGCACCTATTTTAATAGGATTGATACTATCCATACATGTCTGGTGTAAGAAAGCACTCGACATGTAGAACTCGGCTCATTTTCAAATAACCAAATAACAAAGCCAGTACTCAAAATGAAGACATACCTACTGCGGAAGAGGAAGACGGTGTGGTTGGTGGTGAGAGCGTCGGAGAGAAGAGAGAAGTATAAATGGAAGAAGAAAAGGGGACTGCTGGACTGCTTCTGCTTGTTCAATGGGTTCTAGGGATTATCCCTGAAATAAAACGGTGCTGTTTTCGTTGTGTTTATGTTTATTGGTTGGGTTATTTAACTGAACAAACCGAAACCAAATCGAAGTCATCAGATAATCACATTAAACAAACCGAAATAATCAGATCGGTTCATTAATTTCAGCTAACTGTAATGATTTGTGAGTGTAAACATCCAAATTCATATATTTTTATGGAGATATCGCGAATGAACATCCAAATTCAATTTACTGATTTCGTCATCGATAGTCCAAATGATATATTTTCTGTGGGGCAACAGCACTAGGAGAAGTAATTAAAGATGAAACAATTCTCAATACATACAATTCATCCCTTTACCTCCAATGTTGCTTAACCTAATAATTACAACAATTCTAGTTTTTGCAAAATCATACTTGGGAATTCCTTAAATTGAAAACTGAAAATAAATAATGTATATGTTGTGATATTGCTTTAAAATTGGATATATTTTCAATTATAAAAGACAAAATAAAATAAAAAATAAGACAAAAGAAAAAGGACCACCAATTCATAAAAGATGTACAAGAAAGCTCAACATGTTTATTATCACACCCCATCACATGTAAAAGAAAAAATAAAAAAACCTACGAAGTTCTTGAAATCATCTCCATACTTGCTAAACTTGACTTACAAACCCTACATACATGCATACAACATACAGTAATTATATATAATTAGTGGTTGTGGGAATGGTGGCCAGGCAACTTCTCCTTAATCTTTTCCATCATACTTTTCTTCTCATGTTCGGTAGTTGTTGTGGTGGTGGTGGCAGTGGCCGCAGTGACATGCTCTTCCTTGTGCTTTCCTCCTGTTAGTTTCTCCTTTATTTTCTCCTTCAATCCCTTCTTCTTTCTCCTCCCTCCTTGCCCATCATCCTCCGACTACATGCCAAATTAACAATAAAAAAACTATGTTACACTCGAGGTTAAGCACCTAGGCTAGCCTATTGGTTATTTATATAGGTGTATGTTTAAAGGGGATGACAATTCCGATCTGTGTCAATCCATGTTAAGAATAAAATTTCTGATCCCTTCATTTTTATATGATGATAGATTGATTTGATTATTTCAATCATAAATCTTAAATCCTGAACTTGTATGTTCATAATCTCATATTTAAAATGAGATGTCAAAAATAAATTTCACTTGTTGCAAGTTAAAATTATTAAAATGAATTTGCCAGGACACAATATGCAAAAAATTATTAAAATGAATTCAACTAATAGAACGGACTACTTACTTGTAAGTTACAGATTTTATAGCTATATGTGCGACCATATGCTGAATAAATTAACATCAAGACTTGAAAAATTATCTCACCGAGCTAGAGCTTGAACTAGTAGATCTCTCAACTCGTTGCTCCTCTTTGGGCTGCTGGAGTTCAGCGGATATCTCAGGCAACGGCCGCGGTGCCGCCTTCTCGGTACTAGCCAAAAGCCCAGTATCGACCGGTACATTGCTCTGAGCAACTGTAGTTCCAAAGGTTAATGGTTGAGTGGAAGCTATACCAGTTACATGCATTGGATTCCCATGTTCGTCAGTTAATTGCACTGGATGACCATGTTCATCTGTAAGTTGAATTGGATTGCCATGTTCGTCTCTTAAATTAGCCATTTTTAACTCCAAGATCTAGTATGAAAATGATGTGAGGGAGCTAGAGGAAATGGAATTATAGGTGAAAGGAGAGGGATGGCGGTGCATAAGGCCAGAAATACAGATATGTATTATTAGTGTTTCCATGCACGTAACGAGGTTTGTACACGTATATTTATGGATTTGAAGGGTATGATGACACGTTATGGGGCACTTGTTAGTTAGATGCAACCCTTGTTTTGTTTTGGGGCTTTTAGGCTTTTCTCATATCAAAATCCTCATCCACTTTCGTTCCTAAACTTCATACTTAGCTAGTTTATTTACTGAACTGAAAACAGTTTTGCTTACTCACTTCCATATAATACTAGCAAATATATATATATATATATATATATATATATATATATATGCAAAATACCGGTAAATATATGTATTTTTTTTATAGAATACTGAAAAATATGACATTTACCTAATATTTGAAAATTTTTGATACTTATACTAAAGTTTTAAAAAGTAATATTTGTTAAAATGACCCATGAAAGAGTGAACATATTCATTGAGTTGGTTCAAAAACTAAAATCAAATATTAGTTGAGTATTTTAACCTCGCATCAAGCCTATTTTGAATAGATTGAAATTATAAAATTCCATAAAGTAGTCAAAATGAGTTGGAACATAACATTGGCAAATGTTGAGTGTTGAGAGTGACAAATAGGTGTTGGCAAGTTTTGCACGTTACAAAGTCCCAACAAACAATTAAGTCCATAGTTAAGAGAGAAGCATTGCCTAATTGGCCCCCTACCAATACTTGTACCTAACCAACCACAATTACTCATTATAATTTGTACTGCATAACCCAAAATCAAGCCAATAAAATAAAAAACAGATTTTGATATTTGCTTTATTGCCGTACAACATTCATTCGGATCAATTCATGAATCGTCTTAGTCTACGCAAAAACAAATTAATCTGTACAAAAATAAGAATACAATCACTAGACTTGTGATGCAATTTCATCTACTATTAGATTTCCACCTTCAATATGACTTTCTTTTTTCTATGATTTTTTCATTTTCTCTCTTTGTTTTTTTTCTTCTCTTTCTTTTTTCTTTTCTTTTTTTTTTTTTTTTTTTGGGGTGAATTATCCTTTACAACAAGTGTAACTTCACAAGCTAGTTGTGTCCTACAAGCATTTCAGAATGCGTATGCAAGTGTGCATATGTTTCAAAACCAAAGCTTTGAAGAATGATAACCTGTGCAAACGAAACGATCCTCACAATCCCTTTTCCAAAGCAGAGGTATCAACGCTGGAATCCATATCCTGTCATATGAAGTCACAAGAATTTCACAATCACCAAATATTCAAAATTATATTAACTTTATTTTTAGAAAACCCTCCAATCAATAATCTCAACTCGACCGCAAACTCTAGCGGAGGACAAACATAGGTGTGCCTACAGCAGGTTACAATTTTGTAATAGGGAAAGAAGCTTCCACTGATTTGTATCAACACAACAGAAGTAGAATATGCACATGAGATAGACATGCTCACCTCTTAGTGACAAGAAAAGCTTCATGCTTTCATGGATCTTGTCCAGAAGAATCCCTTCTTTTTGGTTGCATGGTTCTCTGCTAAGGATTTACTACCCTTGAATGATCCAAATGAAAAATGTCGCTTCAAGAAAGGCTTTGCCACGGAGCTCTTCATGCTGGAGCTCGATGCCATCTTTGGACCCTTTCCTTCATGACTACTACCTTTTAGGTGATTAAACATGACAGAATCAGAATCAAGATCACTATCTACAACCCTGTTCCTCGATCTTTTGTTTTTTGCTTTTAAATCCATTTCTGCTTTAAAAGCTTTTTGGGACAGCTTATGGGTTTGCTTCTCCCCTAGAGTACAAATTGGACAAGATGGATCATACTTGTGAATTTCAGGTGTCATAGTCTCCAAACACTCGGCATGATATACATGCCCACAAGTTAGAACCGCAACAACTGAGAGCTCATTACTCAAAACGAGCTTCTGGCTGCTCCATAAAGATTTCTCAGTCAACAGCTTCGAGCAAACCCCACATGTTTGAAAATCAACAGAGGGAGTAGATGATATTCGACCACTAGACCTTGGTTTCTCATGATTGAAGCACCAGGACTCAGTTTCAAAAGACCACCTTTCTCTATGTGAAGTTGCCATGAGATCAGAAAATGCATGCATGGACCAACCACCATCTGAAGACCCACCATGGGACCCCCGAGTCGATTCATTGCTCCATGATGGAACTGAGGATTTCTCTTCAGGAACTGAGAAACTGTTTGGTGACTTAAACTCAGGGGTTCTGGTATCAGACACTTGCTCTATTGACTGATTTTCTGAAGGATGATGGGGCCAACTTGGCATCGTTGAGGTAGCAGGATGCAGATGACTTTGAGATGATACTGGAGATATTATGGATGATGTTGAAGGCAATGATAGAGAGAATTTTGTTGGAGATGGATTTGAAACTGTTGAAGATTCAGCAGGCTCCTTCACCTAAAAGTATATAGATTTACAGAAACATGTCATTCAACGGAAATAAGTGTGCCATATCAAGGAATCTAAGAGCAAATATCTACCTGTTCTGAGCTTGTGTCCATTGATACACTCCTGAAGACATATTGATCTACCATATATATATAAAAAAAATAATATGAGATTGCAGTGGAGATAAATAATATTGGGATCTCTTAACCAAAAAAAATGTAATGCATTAGAAGCACAGTTTGGATTCAACTATGCAACAAATCAAACTTAAGAGACTCAAGTATCTAGCTGAAAACATAGAAAGGGGGACAGGAAGGTATCCTGTTCGAATTTGAAACGGTCAACAAACTACGTATGAGTTTCAAAAATTCTAGACGGCATATAGAAAAGGAACTGATGCATAGACTGAAGAATGGTAACATCACATTAAAATACCAATCAAACATTTGATGTTCTTCATAAGAAAACGTTGTAGATAATACTCAAATTTCCAGGGTACAGGATACAACTAAATCAAATCTCAAAAAGCATCCAGTTGGGAAAAAAGAAAAAGGACTTCCATGCTGCAACTAAGATTGAAACTAATCAGAAGCTGATTTTAGCTTGTTCAGCCTCATCTCAATTATGAGGCAACTTTCAACTTGGGTTATTTAATATTTACAAAACAAGCCAAATAACTTTAGCGTAACAATCATTCCACTTTTATTTACTTGCTAAATGAGCTAAATCTGATATCAGATCAGAGCCCTTACAATTGATTTACAAGTTATAAATGATATGATTCAAAAATAAATTTATCAAACAAATATATGTGCAATATGTCACTATATTTTAAGTAAACTTGCTGTTTGAATAATATGAATTATGATAAAATTGGAGACCTAAAGGAACCATGCTAAAATTATTTTAGCATCCTCAATGCATAAAGCATTGACAACAATCAAGAGAAGACTACTGACTTTACTTGAGAGCAGAATCCTTGAGAATTTAATATTCTAAATAAGCACTTCTATTATAGTACATGCAATGTAAAATTAAAACAAAACAACTAATTGAACTGCAAAGAAATGTAAACAAGCTGACTTATACAATTGTAAAATTTCCCTTTTTATCAAATGAGATTGAATGAGGGCTCATTTTTTTAAACAAATTTCAGGTTTTATTGAGTCAAGGTCCAAATAGCTTCACTCATTTGCAGTCCTAGCAACAAATTAATAAGAAAAAGGCCAAGAAAAAAAATGCTCCTTTCACATTTTAACATGATACTGTGACATTATTCAAAGAGCAAAAACTCATGTTCCATATTGCATTCAAGGAAAGATCACAAAATATCGTTCTAAGAAGCTAAACCACAAAAAAATTGAGTAAAACATGACAATGGTCAAGCAATCTTTTAATGCCATATACTGAATTCTGGGCCTGAACCTCTGAGCCTATTCAACTTCTTTTCATACATTCTCAATGTTTAATACCTTGTTTGTTTCACACTCATACAGTTCTTACTGTGTACTAACGTTCCAAGTTTGCATTGATATATATAGATCCAGAGTAAATATAAGGAGCTGAAACAGGTTATAAATATCCTTATCCACAGGAATAACTAAGCTGAAATATGGGACTAGCATCATGTAGCTTAGCTAGAAGAAATAGTCTCCGCAAAAACAAATTTGTAACCACGTGCAAGAACAGAAAGTGGCTCCAATTTCTCTGTCCACATGCATAGTGCATGCCTACCAGATCCACATTCCAGTTCCCCTTCAACCATGAGCATAGTTCTGTTCTCAAATCTCATTTAGGCAAACAACAGAAATATCATGAATTTTACTTCCAAAGCTCTCACCCTCTCAGTCCAAATAGAACTTAAGCACAAGTCCTTAGCCAATGTCATACACACACACACGCACAACAGAGCAAGATATTAGCTGGATTGGACTGCTCTCATTCTTCATCAACAACTTCATTTCCACCATGGTAAAAATCCTAAAGTGATGATTATCCTCATTTTGAAACTCAGGAATTAATTGCAACAATAAAAATTCATGTTCAATTAGAGCTCCTCTAAAACAGATATATCAAGTGATATAGAGTGAACATGTAATGCCAGGTCATAAGCTGACACCATGCTCCTAGGAGAGGCATTAAGAGATGATTCAACTAAACGGATCACCACAGAGTAGAAGCCTTCTTATTGTTCCTCTTTGCATAGTTTTCCAGAAGAACATGTTCAACCTAAGTCCCTGAGTATCAAGCATACGATGGATTTTATCCAATGACATGTGCATAATGAACATATTATATGGTCCACTGATCAACCCTAACAAAAATTCCAGCAAATATATTAATTTTTGGCTAACAAATTACAGCAGTGGTACTCAAATTTCCAACAAGACATCTACTATACTATATCTAGTGTATTTCATCTCTCTTCATATTCTTAGCATTATGTGCATGCATAAAACTAGTATGCTAATTACAAAAGGCATCTTGCAAACATGTTTCATTCAAAATATAGAATTATATATTTCCAGAAAGCATATTAACATTGTGAAAACATCACAAGGAAATTACTAGCTCCATTGGTTAGTAGTTTACCTGAAACAGGAGCCCTCTCATGTGCAGCAGTACCTTCAGATACTGGTGACTTCTGCCATACACGCCTCCTAAAACTATCCAACGGGCTTCCATCCTCTGATGCATAGGCTGATTCATTTTTAACCTCTCTTCCATCAGGCCTGCTATTTGCATCTGGAAACCAAGTTATGGAAGTTTCCTCCCCAGCTACTCGCCCTCTATTATCCCATCGAAAGCTCCATGTTGGGGAATATCGTATATTCCTATGCAGGATCTCAGTACTTGGTCCATTTACAATATTTTTATCTCTAGCAGCAACACAACAAGCACCCCCCATGCTAAACTACCCGTTGTTGCAAAATTCTGGCTGAAATTGTAGAACTTCCACTCACGTCATAAATTTAAAACACTACTCAAAACCCAGCACCATCACTTCAAGCAGAGAAAAGAAAAACAAGGAACAGTTGCCCTTCTGCGATTAAGAAGGGGAAAAAGCAAAACCATCACTGAGATAATCAATAATTAATACCCAAAAGCTTAAAATCTTATAAAGAAGTAAAACTAGAAAATTGAAGAGATACTTTAACAACCCTCAAAGATTAAGACCTGGTTCCACTAATCCTCAAGATGAGTAGGTTGTACAGTTTTCAAGTTAAACATTACAATCGGTGGAAAACAACAAAGCTAAACACGAGAAGGCAAAAAGAAAACAAAAAACAAAAAAATTCACGATAAAAAGGCAGAATCAATCAAACCAGCAACCAAATATTATTCTTGAAACCCTTACCTTACCCAATTTTGAGAAGCAGACGAAAAGGTTTTCATTTTCCAAGTTCAAAAATCAATGAAGAAAGCAAGAAAATCAAAGTCAAATTACTCCATCCCGCGTCAAGAATGAAACAATTTAGTGTTCAAACAAGCTGAATTGAAAACTGGAAAAAGCCAACTCAAAATTTCTCTGCTTCTAGCACCACTCACTGGTTCACACCAACAACCTCACCAACCCAAAACCACTCAAACAATCAATAAGCCTACCAAGCAACACCCAACTTAAAAAAAAAAAAAAAAAAAAGAAACAACCCAAATATTACACGAAACACACAAAAAAAAATGGATTAAAAAAAGGGACCGAAATCGAATCAATCTGCTACTCTTTAGGCGAGTTCTTAAGAGTCAGTCCTAATCCAATAAATTCTAAAAATAGTAAAATAAATATAAAAAAATGGAAACTCTAATATGTCAGAAAGATCCGATTTTCAAGCCATAAAAACTGCAAATATAGTCAAAATTCATGAAGAAAAAAAATCATAATATAATATAATATAATATAGTATGTAATAAATGAAAAATCAATCACCGAATATTGAAACCGTGACTGGGTAGAATCCAGGCATACCTGTATCGGGACAAAAACGACACCTTTTTATTTATAAGCCAGTAATTTTGTAAGGAGAAATAAGAGAAGGAATAAAAATGGTAGTTAGTGGGAGAGACTGCTGCTAGGCTAGTTCTTGGTTGCAGAAGAAAGAGGAAGACGGAAAGAGAGAGGTCGTTCTAGGCGATTGATTTGTCAACGCCGTTAGATTTTGTTACGTTTACAATTTTTTAACGGAGTTAGGCGACGTATATTAAAGTCGTATTGCCACGTTTAATATATTTAGTTTTATTTTTATTTATCGTATAGGCGGTAAAATTTAAAAATCAAAATAAAGAGAAAAAGAAAAAAATAAAATAAAAAAGCGTCACTGGGTCTCTGTCAGTATACTAAACAGGGACTTGTACCGAGTCGGGGCCCCGCCCCAGTTAAGCTCGGACAGTACTATTTCACTTTTTTTTTGCTTTTAAAAGATTACTAAAAAAGAGTACGTGTTTAAAAAAAAAAAGTATAATTAAAATAAAAATAAATTGCCTTATGCAATACGCAGAGTGCGATGTACGCATAGCATGCTTTTCACGTTAATTGTTAAAAAAAGATTCTACTATAAAAAGTTCAATATTCCTAATTTTAATTATGAATTTTTGGATTCTCTTCTTCTAAGCTTGCATCATTCCTTTGTTTCTATTAGGAGTTTAGTATTAATTCTTATATTTACACAAAACCTAATAAGAGAAAGATTTATGTTAGCATATTTTAAGAGAATATAAATTATCTCAACTTTTTTAAACAAATTATTGTATTCTCAAATCTTAAAAATATCGATTTAAAAATTCTAATTGCATTCATTACAATTATAAATTTACAACATTTCTTCTCATCCGACTTCAATAGCACATCTCGACTCTTCTTTTTTCTTCAGGAAACAACTATTTTACAGGTTATCACTTAAAAAAAATAACATAAAATTTGATATTTATGAATTATTAGCAAATGTAGAAGAGATAAGAGCGTGCATTCTGATAAATACAAAATCAAGTTGTCTAATATTTGCACTACTACATAGACCCATTAATTTCTTTTGTTAATTCAATTTCAAACTTTAATCTTCTAATATTTTTACTATTGTATATAGCCATTAATTTCTTAGCAAATTCTATTTTCTATTTTCAATCACTCTATTGTAAATTATTTTTAAAATTTTATCCAAGTAACATTAGTTATATATGTTCTAAAATGTGTGGATATGAATCTAAAATTGATCTTGAAAAAAAAACTCACGAATCACACAAAATAATTTAAAAAAATCGTCACCTTAATTTATTATTTTTGAAGAAAAAAAAATCTAATTTTAAAAAAATTATAGCTGGCGAAAAATCTAATTTCTTACAAAAGTACTAATCTTGAATCAAAGTGAGAAAAACTAGATTTTCGGATGTGGATTACAAATATAAAGAATTGATTTGAAGGGCTTCTGATTTATCAAAAGGAAAAATGGAATAAGTGTATGAACACAAATAATCAAATAAAATAATTACGGAAGAACAATAATTAGGAGAAATTAATTCCAAATCTTAGATCTTGGACGGTTTATATGGATTGATTGCTACCTTGCACGTATTTCAATCTAGTTATTTTTATTGTACAAAAACACTTAATGAAAATAGAGAAATTGTACTATATAATATCTATTTATCTATTTTTTTTGGGTAATTGCACCAAATAGCATATTATTTGTTTGAAAAAAATCAAATAGCACAAATTTATAAAAATTAAAAAAATAGCATATTTTATTGTTTATAGTCTAAATTGCCCTTTATTTTAATGTATCATATTTTATTCTTCCTTTCCTTTTCACTTCTTCTTTTCCGTTATCTTCTTCTTCTTCTTCTTTTTTTTTTTTTAATATTTGTAACAGTAAGAGAGAGAGAGGGACAGAGAAAAATCAGATTGAATACAAAAACAAAAGACGAAAGAAGAGAAAGAGAAAAGGAAAGTGACAGAGACAGCAGAGGAATCCAAGAGAAAGAAGAAGAAAAGAGAAACAATGGGAATCAGAGGTCATAATAGAAGATTTAAAAATTCTAGGGTTTTGGATTTTTTCCATTCTTATATGTGAATTTTTTTTTTAGAGTTAATTGCTTGTTTCTGTAAGGATAGTTTCATCCTTCTTATTGTTGTTGTTAATGACTTGTAAATGATGTTGTTGGTTTTTGCGTTGCTGTTCTAAGTAATAATTCAAAACTGTTTGTTATCAAATTTTGTTGCAAAATTCTGTTTGTTGGTATGTATAACAGTATATATAGACTATATATACTGATATATATACCACAAAAATAACACATAACCTAGTATATATGAATCATATATACTATTATATATACTCCAGACAAATCATAACATATGACCTGATGTTGTTGGATTTTGCGTTGTTA
>CANUEY010581036.1:0-28313 GCA_948099555.1 Croton setiger
TCTATGTGTTTATAAACTGTTTTAAGCCAATTTTGCAATGAAAAATGACGTTTGGGGCTGTTTTGTAAATATTGCAAAATATAAGGACTAAAATGTATTTTTCGATATTTTGTTTATAACTGCCAAATTAATGTGATTTACATATTTGGTGTGTTGTTTTGTGCTATTTGGATGTCCGAGGGCCAAAAAAGTAATTTCCCCTATCTAAGGACCTTTTTGTAATTTGATTAATTTTCAGGGACTAATTCGTAATTTTTCCTTTTTTGCTTTAAATTGCTTATTTTGGGTTTTGGGATTTAATTTGGGGATTAAATCGGGTAGAATGTAATTTTTAGGAATCATTTGTAATTAATTTCTCCGGAATCGGAGAAAGAATATTTTTAGAATTAAGGGCTGTTTTATTTTTCTGCAATTTAATTTCCGCAATTTATTGCTTTCCGTTTTGTGTTTGTACAAACGATTTAAATCACCAATTTAGGAACATCGTTTATGGTTTTTCTAAAATAACAGTCTTAACTTTAATTTTCGAAAAATCAAAATTGGTTTCAGAGGCCGGTAAATCCAGGCGTTAGTCGAAATGAAATTTCGGCTACCCTCTTACTTCAGATCTTTGGTTCGGATTTTGCCTTATCCAAAATAAAAACGGAGTCAAACTTTTTGGTTTTTCTAAAAACCGATTTCTGAAATAGGTGGCGACTCAAAATAAATTTTAAGACCGACTCGTTCAGCACTGCAACCAAAACTGCTTTATCGCCCTCTTTTCCAAATCAGACTTTTTTAGCCTTTTCGGCCCAAAAGCCAGGGAGGGCCGACGTGACGGCGAAAATTCGGACCGTCAACACAAGTCTTAAAAACTTAGTTTATTCAAATATCTTTACTTAATCTCTTATAATATTCACATATATTTAATTTCTTAGCATGTAAGAAATCTCTAATTAAATAATACTTATATGATAAAATCGTAAAAATGTGTTATGCTTAAAAATGATAACATGTATGACATATGATTTGGGTTAGGGATGTTAGAGGCCTTCTCCGGCACTCTCCTCTTCCCGGCAATCACCATAACTCAGTCAGGTCCCTTTTTCAGCGGTTTGGAGTTGCCATGCACGCCGGCCACCCCTTCTTCTTTCCTTTTCTTTCATCTTTCCCTTTCTACTCTACTTCCTATTTTCTTACTCTTTTCTTTCATTTCCTTCTGTTTTCCTCTTCTCCACATCCTCTCTTATATTCCTTATGTTGCCAGATATCAAGGAAGCATCTAAGCTTCATTTTCCTCTCTTCTTTCTCTCTTTTCTCTTCTTCTTTTTCTCTTTTCTTTTCTTTCTTTCCTTCTTTGTTTTTCTATTCTTCTTTCTTCCTCCCTCTTTCATTAGTTTTTCCTTTCTATTTTCTCATTCTCTCTCTTAGTTTTCTGTTGCTCATCAAGCACACATCTCAAGTTTAACTTAAATTTTTGTTGGTTCCTTATAAATCCACTTTACACCTCCTCCTTTGTCATTTTCTTCTTATCTTCCTTTTCCTTATCCTTTATTGTTTTTATTTTCTTTATTCCCTTGTGCATATATATAATTTATTTTTCTCTTTTTATTTTCCTTCTATTTTTTGTTTTTCTTCTTATGCCATTACATACATATATATCATTTTATTTCTTCTTATGCCAAGCTTACTTGCTTGCTCTCGATGAAGATGTTTTTGTAATAAGCAAATGATTCGAAATTGGTTTTCAAGTAAAAAAAAAAGAAAACAAAAGTAAAACAGAATCAAATGTATCAAACAAGAAAATAAAAGTTTTTAAAAAAGAAGCAATACCCATATCTTAAATTGGTCAAAATATTCTTAATTTGAGAATCTGGGATGGAATTTAGTAGCTAATCTGATTGAAGCAAAAACAGAATCGGATGTTATAAGTGTCAAGTCTTGAAAAACCCATCTCAAATTTTTGTTGCAAATGAATTATAATAATACTAATAATAATGAAAAAGAGAGAGCGAGCAGACAAAATTATTAAAGAAATCCAAATGGGTAGCTGTTGATGGTAAGGAAGATGAAGAAGCTTCTGCAATGGACGAAATTTGGAACGGAGAACCCAATCAAGGAGGAGAAAACAGAGGAGACTTTTAAAAAAAAAATTGGAGCAGAAGCAGAAGAAAACATGGGAGATGGGTAATGTATGAATTTGTGCATCAAATTAAAATTTATGAACTAGTTCAATCCATGTTTACCTGTATCATCTTATTTGCTTGCCTCTATACTGTATGAATTTATGCATCACATATCAACCAATTTAACAATTAATTAGTAATCACATTATTTTCTGCATATCAACTACACGAAACAATAATCATATATCACTGTTTTTGTTCTAGAATAAAGATTCATCATGAACACTTGTAAGCAATGAAAGGGTTAACTTCCAAAGAAAAACTGTTTGAATCAGTGGTAGAAAAATCAGAATCCCACGGCGGTGGATAAAGAGGTAGTGGAGGGTGGTGACGGTGGTGGATGGGGAGAAGAAAGATGGGGGTGACGGCAGTGGTTATGGTGGAGGTGGTGGAGGGTGGTGACGGCGGTAGATGGGGAGAAGAAAGATAGGGGTGACGGCTGTGGTTATAGTGGAGGTGGTAGAGGGTGGTGACGGCTGTGGACGGGTTTAGGGTTAGATGAAGGTAGGTTTAGATGGGAATGGGGAAGAAGAAGGGAATGGGGAAGAAGAAGATATAATAATAATAATGGTAAATTATTTATAGGTCCCTGAGGTTTTGCCTAATGTACTTTGGGTCCCTCTATTTTGGAAATTGTATCATCGGGTCCCTCAGGTTTGAAATAATAGACTCTCAGGTCCTTCCGTCCACTTTGGTCGTTAGCCACTCGTTAAGTTGATTTAAAATGACTTTTATACACTTACAACGTTTTTTCCTCGCTGGCATCACATAATCAATAGGGAGCTGAGGGGAGAAAACCGTTCTTGGGAATCCAGAACGGTTCCAGATTTTTGGGCAGCTGCCATTTTCAAATTTCGTGCTTGGAATTTTGATGTTTGCTGTTTAGTTTGCGGAATTGTGCAGTGAAAAAAATAATCAAAGGAGCTTCGTGGAAAAGTAGAAGGATTGAAGGCAGAAAGGTAAAACTCAAACTTTCTTCTTCGTAGCTTCTACTTCTGCATTCAGGGTTTAGGGCTCTGAACTTGTTGATTTAAGCTTGTGGAATTGTATTGTTTGCAATGTGTTATTTTGCTTAAGTTTTAGTGTTATGATGTTTAGAATGTATGAAAGATAGTGTTTAGGGCTGCTGTTGATGTTTTCCTGTTTGCACTGAACTGTTATACTTGGTTTCTTAGTTTATTTGCAGTAATGGCTGAAAGTTATACTCTGTTTTGCACCTTTGGTACTGAGATTATTACTATAGAAAATGTTGACCCAGATAAATACTCTTTTTTGGATATAATGAATGATGTGTGTAAGGGGTTTAACATTGATGAAACTGGTGTGGAGCTAGATTTTGGTGCTGGTCATTTTGAGTTGAGAACTGACCAGGACTTACTAGATATATTTGTCATGTTTCCTAGGGGTGAAGTAGAGATAACAGTTACTGTAAACATAGAACTCCTAACTTCCCAGCCCTTTCATGCAGAACCTGCTGGCATTGAAGCTCCAATGCAGTAGGAGGAAGTAGAAATAGGACAACAGACTCAACAAACCTTATTTATAGAGTTTAGTTAAGGAGAGGGCATTAATGTTAATGAAGAGGGCATTAATGTGGATGTAACTGGAGTGAGAGGTGTGGATGAGGGTGGACATGGGCCTGAGCATGCTGTTGGGCCCATGAGTGGGCCTGAGCCTGATGTTGTGGCTCCAGAAGGCCCTGACCCTGTTGTTGGGGTTGGAGTAAGGGATAAGGGTGATGTAGGGGCTGGTCTTGAGGAAGAGGAAGCTGCTGCAGGCAGTGGGCAGTACATGCAAGGTGGGGAGTGAGGTGAGACACATGTGGATTCATGGGCACCTCAAAAAAGTAGCAAAACTGGTCCCTCCATCCACATATATCTGAATCAAATCTGTGGAAGTCACTGTTCACAAATGATCCAAATTTGGGGGGTTGGGCCATACAGCTGGGGAGGACTTAGTAGCTGGTAAGTGGGCTAAAGGAAAGGTGAAAAGTGTTGGGAAAAAGGGTAGATAGTAACTGGTAAACCAGAGCATGAGGCAGATAGAATACTCCCACTAGAAGTAAAGAGGCAGTCAGGAAGGCCAAAAAAAGGGGATAGGAAGAGGGTGAGAAACAAAAAGTGCCTAAGGCTAGACTCAGAATTGGGACTGTCAAGTGCAAGGTTTGCAATGAGAAAGGTCACGACAAGAGGACTTGTCCAAAGGCATCCAAAACTCCAGGTATGGAAATGCAGCCAATATTTAAGTCTTATAAGTTCAAGTTTAGTTCTCAACTACTTGTTCTTTCATTTGCAGCTGCTTGTTCACAAAAACCTTCACATTCACAATCTGCAGCAGGGGCAGAAAGTGTAGAAATGTAGGGGGACTTGCTCCAAGTGTGGGGAAATCAGATGTAAATCTAAACATTAGATTTTTTTGTATTAGGCTAAAAACTTTGTACATTTAGCAGTTACATTTGTAGAAAATGCTCACATGTTGTATATTGAACAATGCTAATTTTTGGTATGCAATGCTTAATTCACCATTATGTATTGTGATTGTTCTGTGAAACTGTTTGCAATGCAATTCTTTTTTGTGTTTGTATTTGGAACTATTCATATTTGGTTCAAAGGTTTGGGTTTATCTACTTTTCAGCTGCATTAATGCCAATTTTGTCCCAAAATATTATACTCTCAGGTCCTTTACTTTTATAATAGGAAAACTCTCAGGTCCCCAAGTTTAGAAATATTATACTATTAGGTCCCTGTATTTTGAGATATCAAACTGTTAGGTCCCTTACGTTCAATTTGCTCTTCTCACAGACCATTCAAACATTCATCATATACAAGTTCAATCCATTCCAACCTCAACTAACATTACAAACATACACCAACTGCCATTTCAGAGGCTTGTGGGAAGTTTTAGGCAAACAAATTTCCTCAGTTGAGACTGGAAAAACCAGAACAGCAGAACAACTTCACACATTATTGATAACAGATTGTTTTTCATCAATGGACAACAACATACACACATTCTA
Source organism: Croton setiger (assembly GCA_948099555.1). Classification (NCBI taxonomy): domain Eukaryota; kingdom Viridiplantae; phylum Streptophyta; class Magnoliopsida; order Malpighiales; family Euphorbiaceae; genus Croton; species Croton setiger. The sequence continues at coordinate 5,182 of CANUEY010581036.1, forward strand.
GATAAAAGAATTCTTTTTATTAATGGAGAATTGTCAATTACATTATCTTCCCAGTTACAAACACTAATATAATTAAAATAACCAAACATACACATAAACACATCCATATACAGTTTTTTAGGAACCCTAAATCTGTCTTAGTTGCTGTCATCTCCATTACCATCTTCCTCCACTCTTCTCTACTTGCTTCCACCTCCATTGCTAAACCACCTTCATTCCTCATTTCTCGGAAACCACCTCTCATCCTCACATTTTCTGCATCCAGGCACCACCCAAGCCAACCCTGACACCCATTTTCAGGACAAAAGAAATAAAGCTTGTTAGGATTTTTGGCCGACTGTGAAACCCTAATTATAGCGGGCTTCCCACAGATGTTGCATTGTTTTCCATGCAACCGCACGCCTAGGCCACCTTCTGCATTTGAACAAACCGACATTAAACCCTAGCTGTGACTTAGATTGAGGAAGACAGACAACAGAGAATAATGAGAAACAGAGGAATCTGGATATTTTCTTCACGTTCTTCTTCTTTCTGAATAACTGTTTTTCTGTTCTCAAATACATGAGAGAAGGTATTTTTGGGATTTTCGAAAATTTAAATGCAAATCCTTTGACTTTAACGGGTGATTAACGGCTAAACTGGACGGAAGGACCTGATAATAATATTTCAAACCTGAGAGACCCGATGATACAATTTTCAAAATAGAGGACCCCAGAATACATTAGGCAAAATTTTAGAGACCTATAAATAATTTACCCAAAATATAAAAAGAAAGTTATTAAATATATAAGAACACGCCAAAAATATTTTAAATTTTTAATTAGTTTTTTAAGTATTATAAAAAAATATTTTAAATTTAAAACATACAAAGTAGCTAACTCTGAAAAATAGCTTAAAAATAAAAAAGAGTTTTTATCTCCGAAAAGACAAGCAAAAGGAATAGATGTGGCTGCTGGGATTCGAGCCCAGGTCTCCACGGCCACAACGTGGAATTCTTACCACTAAACTACAGCCACTTGGCTACTAATATTCGAGCAAACATGCCTACTAATCTAGTAATTTTGTCCTTTCATCTTGTTAAATTCAACTCCAATCAACTTACTACTTCTTCTATTTTAGTAGGGTTAAAAACGTTAATTTTACATTATATTCCTTTTTCAAACTAATAAAATTAACTACTAATATGTTTATTCAAATAATCACTGAATAAACCTATTATATTGATTCCATTGTATGGAAAAGCATAAGTTGAGAGAAGACATTTTTTACTTTTTAGTAATAGTATTAGCTATTGGGAAATTTTAATACTCATAAATAGTTCAGTGATTGCTTGGCTTGCTAAATGTTTGTTCGAATTCGTTTGTTCATTCTGTTAAATGAGTCGAGCTCGAACTTGCTTCACAGGTTTATAAATGTTTCACAAATTGTGAATACATTCTGTGAACCTATTTGTGACATATACACAAACTCAAAACTACATTGTTTCATTTTAAAAAATTTTTAAAAACAGACACTAAATCTAAAAATTGTTACTTGTCATAAGCCGAGCTTCTAACTAACTAATAAACCAAGCTCACAAGCCCAATTCTCAAGTTGAGCCCAATTTTCAAGTTGAGCTCTTAACAAACAAGTCGAATTCTCAAATTGAACTCTTAACAAACAAGCTGAATCCTTATGCGAAATCTTAACAAGCTTTTGAGCCAATCTTGAGTATTTCCAAATTAAAATTTTGAGCTGATCTCGAGTATCTTCAAATTTAAACGAGTCGAGCTTGAACAAAGTAATATTCCACTTGGCTCAATTCGTTTGCAGCCCTACTAAATCATTTTCTTTTCTTTTTATCCAACTTTATCCTTCTTGTAATCCTTTAATTCCAATTGTTTTCCTTGCAATACTTGAGACTCAACAATCAATAAAAAAGCTTTCCACATATTTGCAACAATCTCTTTTTTTTTTTTTTTTTTTCCTTTTTACTTGGTTCTTAATCGAGTTTAGTGTTGTTGGTTTAACCCCCTAACGTTCTAATCTCTATCAGCTATTGTCAGAAACGCAAAACGGCTGTTTAAGCAAGATGCCAATAACCCATTTAAATACACTATTAAAGCAGAGCAGAACACGCAAATCGACTTCCAGCAAGACATTAGTACAAGTAGCATGATTAACTGATTTCAGAAAGGATTTTTTCAAGTGCATCGGCTGCAAGAGGGACATACAAGCAATCTTGGCCATCACTGCCGCGTCTAGTCTTCACCAATTCATGATCTTTGAATTCTGTCAAATGGGAGTTGAGAGTAACCTGGCTACTCACAAGGAATCGCTCTCTGGAGATTGTATATAGGTTATCAAAAGGCATACCTGAACATGCCAAATGAAATGAAGCACATTAGATTTACGAAAAAAAGATAAATATTGCTTCAAACCTTACGTAATGTTGTTTAACAACTTGCCTTCTTCTTCAGGGTGTGACATTTGATACTCTGCAAGAATTTTGAACACACTCTGAGCATTAGGGGTCAAACTCTGCAAGACTATTGCAGCTGTTTTGGCACTTTGCATTGAGCTGTTGTGTGCAAGAGCCAATGGGAAAAAGATTCCTTCCACTTTATATGGCGCGTAAGTAGGAACATGATGCCAATACCAATTAAATTGAGTGTGAACCATCTTCTTGTCCCACACTGCCAACAAATCCAGGATAAAATTATTATGTTAAATATGTATGGAAGTTAAACATACCAATTAATCAAGATATGGACAAATGGACCAAAATGATGACAAATAACAAACATTTTTATTTGTTGACATACTTCTACAAGAGTTTCAATAAGTTTTAGGATGCTTCGAAATTTTGGATAATGGAAAAAACGTACTTCAAGTGGGGAAGGAAGCCACTTGCATGGAAAATGATTTCAAGTGTTAGCTAGCTAATTAATAGTGAATGAAGGGATGAACTGGCGATCCATCAACATCACAGTAATTGCTGAAACAATATTACTATTGGGATTCTGAGTTAACCAGATATAATGATCAAACCACTTAACTAGACATTATTCTCCTAATAAGACATCAATGGACAAGGAAAAAAAGGGGGTAAAGAAGAAATCATGAAGAGAAACTTACGGAAAGAAACTAGTTTAATCTAACAAACATCAAACGATTTTGGTTAAATGGACCATATTAAAAGCAATAGAATGACAAACAAGCTTTCAACCAAACCAAGAAACCTAATGAAAAAACACTTACAGAGTGGTGCATTGACGTGGTCAATAGAGGCAATTATACGAATGCAGGAGCAAGAAACAATTCGCGCCAGATACTGTTGGCTTTCTGAGTCTCTTAACCCAGGTCCATCAATGTTATGAACAAGAACACATAAAAAAGAATCAATTTCCTCCATATCTGATCCATCCAAAAATGCTAGAAGATCATCCACTGATCGAGAACTAAATGGTTGAGGAACTTTAAGCAAACCTGTTGAAGTCCTTCGTTTCGTTTTCAAATGATCTGACCAAAGTTCAGCTAAGGCTATGATGACCTAAAGCATTAGATTATTTTAAGTGAGCATTTCAATGGATCTAGTTATGATTCATAGGTGCACCCTGACTAGTTTGGACTTAATGCTCAGATGTCAGTCTATAAAAAGATAGATTTGCAAAATATTTTAGAATTGATTCTGATTCATACAGTAAACACTAGGCAAAGGCAATGTGCCAGTGAATCACAATTCATGTCAATCATTATGTTTGCACAAATACACAGTACCTGTTTTAGATTAACTGACTGAAGATAGCCATTGATTACCACTACTGGAAACTCTGATAACATTGCAGAAGCAAATTCTTCAATTAAGGCCTTCTTAGATCCAAATCCATACATTAGAAGACCAAAACCACACCTAACTCATGATAACGAAGACACAAAAAAGTAATGAAATGCCATATACAGACACAAAACCATCTAATGTCAAAAACAGCAAATGCAAAAGGCAAACTCTGATTAGAAGGGGTAACAGTAAATTGCCAAGAAAATCATCTCTCAGGTTTCGTTTGGGATTGACTTTGGAGCTATTACAAAAAAAGTGCATTTGGGATTTTAATTTAAATTGCTTCTTTAAAACCTCTAGCTTTCTTCAGATCATGGTTTGCTAAGCCTTATGGCAAACATAACTTCCGAATGCAGCCCAGCCATAGAAAAATGCGCGCCATGTGAATCATTTTACTGATATCAATAAAAATTTTCAGTTCCTTATCTTAAAAAAAAGAAAGATGTTCAGTTCCCTACTGAACCCAATTCCAACAGCTTTCCAAAATGGATGACTATGCTATAGACTATAGTGCTGCTGCTTCTTTTTCTCATAAATAATTGAAATGCAAAGAGGAGTAGAGATTACCTCAACTCAAAGACCCATCGGCAGAATAGTTTCTTATAACTATTCATAAGAGCAATGATTTCTTTCTCATGCTTTGGTTCGATACTAGCTATTGCTGCTCTCAACTCCTATAAGTACTAGAAATAAACATGTGGGGAAAAAACTAAAACTGGAAAATAGAAAACTGACACGATTAGATTAGATAAGAGCAGGAAACCTGTTCGTCAACGAGATCAATGTCGGAGATTTTGCGGGTTGATTTCTTACTCGAACTGCCTAACTCTTTTGCCAAAAAGTAATTCCTTGAGAACTCTAATTCCTCTTCCTCCCCATCATTAGTTTCCATATTGAAGAAACTAAGCAGGGACGGAGTCAGTATAGGGATAAGCCCCCGCTTGTCCCTTGGTGGCCCGTTGTACTGTGAGAGGAGGAGGAAGGGGCGCCTGAAGTTGCAGCAGCAGAGAGGTGCGGCGGCGAGAAACCAGAAAACAGCGAAGGAGAAGAAGAAAAGGAAGGAGATTGGTGCCACTCTCAGATTTGGGAATGAAAACAAGTCAGTAGCCCGAATTTGCAATAAATGGGCTAGCTTTCTGGTTAGCTCTGAGTCTTTTGGGCTCTAGTTAGCACTGAATTCACCTCACATTTCTGAGCCAGTAGCCCCATCTAAAAGAATTTTTTTTTTTCAACTACACATTTTTGTAATACTTTAAATTTAAAAAAAATTTGTCAATTGGTCTTAAAAAAGGAAACAAATTGGCTATCTTTCCAACAAAACCTTCAATTTAATTTTTTTTTGAAAATCTTATAAAATTTTTTTTTTTTTTACAAATTAGATTCTATACATATTGCTTTTGTGAAGTTCAATATTAGATTTAATTCAATTTGATCGTGGTTTGATTAAATTATGATTTGCTTATTTTGAGTTGTGAATTAAATATTTCTTAGTATGAAATTATATGAAATTGGATTTTTATTTTAGTAGAAATTATATTCAATTTATTTTTGAATGTGCATTGTGAATTTGTTTATTAGATGGATATTAATTTTAAATGTGGATTTGTTAATTACATATTTGATACATTATGAAATTTTAGTAAATCAATTACATTTTGATTTTAATTATGATAATGTTTAATTCAATTAAAATTCAAAATTACATTCTAAACTTGATAATAAAAAGTATAACAAAATTTTTACTCTCATAATATTTTAAAATTTTAGATTATATTAAATAAAATTTACAATATAGGGATAACCATAACTAAAAAAAATTCACTGTTGTCGAAAGTCGGAAGTTTTCGCTGCTGGCCGTTACTGTGCGAGTTAGTCTCGGCTTCACCAAAATCCTGGATCCACCTATGTAAACCAAAAGAAAAAGTGGGAGCACAATGTCTATTCCAAACATAGTCAGTAAAAACAGTATATAGTACGCATTTAATAAATTATTTAATTACACATGTCAAAAAATAACAATTTTTTATTTATAAATGTGCCACGTAGGCATTTCCCTAGTCAGAAGCATAAATTTTTTGAATTTTTTTTTTCCATTTTGCATATAAATTGAGATTGAGGTACAAAATTGTTAACTAATTTTTGTAAAACGGTTTTGTTAATAAAATCTATTTCTAATTAAATTAGAAAAAGTGTATCCAATCTTAAGTTAGAGAAGAAACACTATAAATCATTTGTTTTATTTACCAAAATTTTTATTAACCAACTAATTTATCACAAAATGCCAACGCTTAAAATTCGAAATTAGATGAAAGTTTAAGTGTCACATTATTGTATATTTGGCCAACTAGAAATTTATAGCATTGGAGATCTATCTATTTCCACCGATCATTGGCAGGACGTATCTATCAAATCTAACGGTAAAAGCTGCCGGCGGTAAGTATTAAAAATGGGAAGAACAAGTCTTAAAAAAGCCTCGAATTTGCACAAACCACACGTGCAATAATATAATAACCTCTGATTGCAATTTGACAACGGAGGGTGAGCGTACTTTCACGCACCTCACCCGCAGCAACGTTTACGCGGTGTCGGTGAGATCCCCCAATTTCCTCTACGAAACCTTACCTCTCCGTCTATCTCTCTCCCCCACAATTTTCCTCTTCACCTTTTTATTATTTCCCCTCTTTCGTTTTATTCAAGAATCCGATTCAGATCTCCCGGATCGGATCCCTAATGGCGGCTTCGAGGCGGCTCCGGGACCTGCAATCGCAACCGGGAAACAAGATCTGTGTCGATTGTTCTCAGAAGAATCCACAATGGGCTTCTGTTTCCTACGGTATCTTCATGTGCCTAGAGTGTTCTGGCAAGCACCGTGGCCTCGGTGTTCATATTTCTTTTGTCCGATCCGTCACCATGGATTCATGGTCCGAGATCCAGATCAAGAAAATGGAAGCTGGAGGTAATGAAAGGCTTAATGCCTTCTTAGCTCAATATGGAATCTCTAAAGAGACCGATATTGTTACTAAGTATAATACTAACGCCGCTAGCGTTTATCGTGATCGTATCCAAGCGTTGGCCGAAGGTCGACCTTGGCGGGACCCTCCGGTGGTTAAGGAAGCCGTCGGTAGTAAGAAAAAGCCACCGCTGGCTCATTCTTCAAATAATAATAATCGTAGTAATCATAATAATGGAGGGTGGGATAGTTGGGAAAATGACGATTCGCTCAGATCTTCGAATGAGATTAGAAGGAATCAAAGCGTTGGCGATTTTAGGGGTAATCACGGTAGTGGTAGTGGTGGCGTACCGGTGAGGTCAAAATCAACTGAGGATATTTATACTAGAGCGCAATTGGAGGCTTCTGCGGCTAATAAGAGTCAGTTTTTTGCTAACAAAATCGCCGAGAATGAGTCACGGCCTGAAGGCATCCCGCCATCCCAAGGCGGAAAGTACGTGGGTTTTGGATCGACCCCTCCACCTTCTCAGAGGAATAATAATTCACAACCAGATGTGCTCTCTGTTATGTCTCAGGTATTTGATTAAAATCTTATACATTATTGTAATTATCAGATAGACTAGTTTTAATGTGTTTGATTTGACGTGCAGGGTATTGGTAGGTTATCACTTGTTGCTGCATCAGCGGCTCAGTCAGCTGCCAACGTTGTACAGGCGGGCACTAAGGAGATTACTTCCAAGGTATTTTTTTTTTTTTTTTTTAAATTTCTCTACATTGTTCCGTTTAAGCTGCATTTATATTTTTCTTGTGTCGTATGATTGCTTTATGTTATGTGATGATTGAAGTTGGGATTTTTTTTTTTTGGATCTTTGGAAACCTAAATTGACATTTCTATCTGTTTGCTGCTTCCATTATGTAAAATTACTAACTTGCTTATCCTTTCCTAGGTTTTAGTTTTATGTTAGCTTACAATAGGTAATTCTGATTAAAATATTAATGTTTTGGAGGGTTGACATGTTAGAAACCCATTCGTGTGGAATTTTAACAAGGGTTCTTATTAACTTGTGGGGTGGTATCTCTTGGAAGATTTAGTTTGAACCTTGTTTTTATTGACTACTTGTTAAATAAATGCTTACATGGTATAAGCTAATGGTCCTGAAAATAATTACATTTATATGCTTGCTAGTATGGACATTGGAGCCAGTAATAATGATGCAAGTTAACTTTTTTCGTATTATCATTCTTTGCCTCTGAAAGCTGGCAACATTCCATTGCATGGTATGTATGGTTGGTAGGGGCCATTTTTGTGGTTGGTGCAGCAAGCAGGGATGATCATGTAGTAATTTAGACTGCAGAGGCAGCTGATTTCTTACTCAATGTTAAACAATCTGTTGGTATTTGTGGTTCTAAATGGCAACTAATGTGTTATTTGCAAAGTTCTGTTCAAAGGGTAAATAATGTAGGCTGTGCATGACTTAAATAGGCCATTCAATTGTATTTTATTCAAGGTTTTAATTTTTTTTGACTGCTTAGCTGAATAGTGTCATTATCTTCTAATAAGCTTGATGCGTACATGCAGTTGGGTATATTTGTTTTCAGGTGTGTCTATTTTTATAAATGCCTAACTTTTCTGAGCCAGAATTTGCCAATTGTTCTACCTGTGTTTGTGTTTGTGATGCCTTTGATGTGTGTGTTATTAGTTATGTGGTTCATTTGTTGAAAATTTGTGATGTGTAGTCATGGAAAATTATTTTCATTTTTTTTATTGTTTCCAGTTTTTTGAGAGACTTTTTTTGCTTTGTAAATGTATAGAAAAGAAATAAAAATGTGTCCAGATTGTTATAGTAAAAAATTGATATTTCAATTCAAAAGATATTTGAAGCAGCTGTAATTTACATGATTGAAAAGGTAATGACAACAAATAACCACTAACTTATTGCTATGAACTAATTGTTTCAATCAATCATAGCTTTCGTTTGACTTCCATCACACGTAACCACTAACTTTGTGAAATAGGAATAACTTTATTCTTATTGAACATTTTTTCAAATAAAATTTTGAAAATAAGAGTGAATTCAAGTTACAAAACAATTTTAAAAAATCAAACTAATTTATTTTGTGCTTAAATGGAATCTTTGAATGTTGCTAGGTATGAAATCTGTTCATCTTATTGAAACCTAGATTTATTATCTTTTTATTAGATGGAAGTTAGACAAGGGTTTCATTGATATCGGAAAATTAGTTCATTGTATGATTGATAAATTAAAAGAATCCACTAAAAGTGGTAGGAACCTGAGAGTGTTCATTATTTTTCCCCATTTGGCCTTAGGCTATAAAGCTTATCTAGAAACATTGTATTATACATGAAAGTATAATGCACAATAAATTAAAAATAAAAATAAAGCAATTTAACTAGACATTTAAATTTAATTGTGAGTATTTATTCAGTGGAAGAGTGATTTCTTCCCCAAATCTTCGTTAAATTTTTTAAAAAAAGATGTAAAAAAACTTGCTTTCCAAATGGACACCTGATAAATTTGAACGTGAAGCCCTATTGGTTATCAGGCCCTCCATGAAGGTTCTTATGACGTTAAAGTTGTCTTTTTGCTGGTTAACACAGTATGTACCAAAATGTGGTAATTATATAAAGGTGATTCATGAAAATGTTTTGTTTGTAGGTGAAGGATGGCGGCTATGATTACAAGATGAATGAAACTGTCAATGTTGTTGCTGCAAAAACAACAGAGATTGGACATAGGACATGGGGAATTATGAAGGGGGTCATGGCTATGGCCTCACAGAAGGTTGAAGAGTTGTCAAAAGATGGGTGGAAGGCTGATAACTGGCAACGAAATGAAAGTGAAAGCAATGGATATTATCAGGAATTTAACAAACAAGAAAACAAAGGATGGAATTCGTCATCTGCTGGAGGACAATCGTCAAGTGGGAATCATAATTCTTATAATTCAAGTTCTTGGGATGATTGGGATCAAAAAGATGTTAGGAAAGCAGATAGCACAAAAAGCACTGGATCTCATGGCAATGATGGTTGGGCTGGTTGGGATGATGTGAAGGAAGACGGCTTTGATGATAATTTCTACCAGAGTGCACCTACTGCAAAAGCTGTTGGTCCTAATGGGAGATCAGATGCCACATGGACAGGAGGGGGGTTTCTTTAAGGTATCTTATTAAATTACATAATTGTTTTCTATGCTTTTAACTTTATTTGCAATATATGATGAGAACTGCTTTGCTGGAAAGATGTGCCTGGATTACCTGCTGTCTTTGCTGCCCTTGTTTCGTTTCACTGCATATTTCTATCTTCTGTCTTGAGAAGATAATACTTTTGGATATCATATTATCTGTTGGTGGACCAGGTCAAACTGCATTATATCCTTGCCAGCTCCCCTGTCGATGCACATATGTTGGGAAGCACCAAACTGATGGCTGGTTTGTTGCAATGACATCAAATTGGTGGATTTGAAATTAAGTTGACTGCAGCTGACTCGTAAGTGTTGGTTGCAAGATATTATCTATTGCGTGCCTTTGTGGAGGTTGGTGTCTTTGCTGCAAACAATTGTTTTATCTTTGTTTTTCCTCTTGTTTATCTCAAAATTATGTACCTTTGAAAAGTTCTGGTATGTTTGAAATTAGTTTACAATGTACAACTTTGAACGTGAAGGGCTAAAAGGCCCCATCAAAGAGGACTGCATATTTGTTTGAGGAAAACATTATTTGTGACTGGAAAAATGAAATTTGCTCTAAATTTGTAATGACTTGGTCAAATTCATTACCATCAATGTTGGTGGTGTTTGTCTGCTGCATTAGTCATTAATTTGTTCAAATTACCAGAACGGTGTATTGCAATAATTAGTTCTTGTTTTCTTATATTTAGCTGTTTAGCGTTCGAAATATTTGCTACATGGCCTACTCTACTATCATCTCATTCGTTGACAAGAAGTCAACCGTCTGAATGTTATGTTGGCCTACTTAGGATTTTGATAATCGGAGTGATTAATATTTATTACACATCCATAAAGCCACACCATATCTACCTACAAAAGCTGGTAACTATTCTGTTTCTATCAGACAGAAGGATTGGTAACTGTATTCATTGGCTCTTTCTCCTTGGTGACATTGGTATTTGTAGAAGTTTCAGTATCTTTTTGTTGGATGACTAGCACTGATCCTTTTATGTCATCGCCTGATGAAGCTAAAATGCCCTCAATAAACCCTAATTCGGCATTCTCTATCCGAGTGTCTGGCACTGCAGCTCCTTTTCCTACAATAAAAAGATCAAATTCTCCACGTTGCCCCATGTTTACCACTTGTTCTCTTGTGTTGTTTACATCCTTCTCTATGTGCTCAACCGATCTGTTGTTGCTTCTGAACGCTTCTATCGCTGCTGTGTCACTTTCCTGCTCCAATTAAAATGTACATGAGAAATTTATTCACATTCTATTTTAGTTGCGATGAAAAGCGTACCTCTTCTATCATGTTACCGGAAGAGTCTTTGAACCTCACAAGTGTAATGCTAATTGCTGGGTGTCCACCCATTGCACCACCCACCTCTAAAGCCTTCTGGTCGTCCTTACCGCCAAAGAATAGAATACAAACTCTTCTCAGCACTGTGTTATCTTGATGAATGACATCGACTCCACGATTGATGAATATTGCAACAGGGCATGGTGCTGTCTGAAGAACCTTCTTGTTGATCTCCATCCAACCATCCTCCACATGCTCTCTCCACTGCTTGTGGAAAGGTATGATAATCATTGATGCCCTTCTGTTTTCTGCTACATGGCAAATGTCCTCGTGCATTGTCGACAACGCTGAGACGGATGTGGAATGACGAATTTTGAGTCTGTTGATAGGCCTATAAGCTTCAAATGCAGCTTTAACCTGATCATTGGAGGTGCCTTGACAAATGTTGTTGGTGGAAGGAAAGCCATTCTTCCGGGTACGTTGGACCATCATAATAGAGGATGAGGAATCGGCAAGTTGAACCAGATGCATTACATGAAGCTTTTTGACGCATGTAATTAAGTCGATCAAGTTAAGGAGTGGTTTTATATTATGGAGTTTATGGATGCAGACCAGGATTCGATTAATCTCTTGTGAGTTTTGCCTCTCTACCCGGTAAACCCGCCGCGACGGTTTGTATATTGCCATGACGGTCGGAGTTGTGATGAAGGTGGTGAACAATGCCATCAACACTAAAATTGCAAATATCTCGTCATTCAGAATCTGTTGCATCAATTGTTTAATCAGAAAAAACAAACAAAAAGGAAGATTTGAATAATAAAAAATAAAAAATCATTAAGTGAATTAGTGAAACGTCAAAATAATCCACTTTAGTTATTGCGATTCCATTGGATAAAAGTGGATGCTTAGGGCACTAGCAATATGTTATGTCAGGACAAGAACAAAACCAGAAATGACTATATTGTCCAATTTTGGTGGGAGATCAGCAGTAAGTCATTACCAAATGCTTCAAGCCCCACTCAATGAAAAATGTAACGAAAATCTCCCACTTCCTTGGGATGTGTGGGAAAAAAAAATTGTCCAATTTTACTTTCATCGCCATTAGCCCTTTTTTCTTTTTTTTTAAAAAAAAAAAAATTTAAAATGATAGATTAAATTGTTAAATATGATTTTTCTTAAATTTGAATTATAAATTATTTTTAAAGTAATTTGACTATAAAATATGAACTTAAATTTGTTTCTCATGATAATTTTTTTTAGAAGACATCTAATTTATAGTGAATTTGTTGTTAAATTGACAATAATAGTGGTGTACTATGTAATGTCTTTATAAAATACAATAATATTTTATTAGTAATTGCAAGCAAAAATAAAGTCTAATGTAAATAACTGAAAAATTATGAATCTTGCAAGAATAGCATATATGAATTTGTATAGTATATATTAATGAATCAATGAGGGAACATACCTTCTTCTCCTTACCAATGTTAAGAACAATGAGTTCCACCAAACCTTTTGTATTCATCAAAACTCCAAGTGCCAAAGACTCTCTTGCAGGAATCATACACAACATAGCTACAGAAAATGTCCCTAAAATCTTCCCAGCACATGCCGTAGATATAACCAGCACCAGCAATCCCCACGCCTCAACACCTCGGATCTTAGCCACATCTGTCTTTAACCCACTCGAAGCAAAGTATAGTGGAAGAAGTAAACCTGACACGAAATCTTCGATCTTTAGGGTCAATTTGGCTGCAAATTCTCCCTCTTTAGGTATCATTAAACCGAACACAAAGGCACCAAATATTGCATGAATTCCAATAAGGTCAGTCATAAAACCTGATAACATTACTCCAGCCAAAGTTAAACAAATATATGCTTCATTTGCAAAATCATTTTCTCTGGAGAATTTTCTTGAAACCCAATTCATTATAGGTTGAATAATTACTATCATAAATGCAACAAAAGCAACTCCAGAAATGAGAACCCATATGGAAATTAAAGGGCTTTTTGAATCCCCTCCGGCTAGGGCTACGGCCAGTGCTAACAAAATCCAAGCTGCTACATCGTTAAATGCTGCAGCAGCCATTGCTGTTTGGCCTATATGGGTAGTTAGTAATTTAAGTTCAGCAAGAATGCGAGCAAGAACTGGGAATGCGGTAATAGAAAGAGCAACTCCCATGAACATGAGAAATAGGCCGTAAGAGACTTTTTCTTCGCCACGAACGGCTTTACGAAGAAAAAACGATACTCCAATGCCGAATAGGAAAGGAAGAGACATCCCGGCAATTGCTATGCCGAATGCTCCTTTTCCGGTGTGACGGATTGTGGTTAAATCAAGTTCAAGGCCTACAAGGAAAAGAAAGAAAAGAAGACCAATACTGGCTACTGATTCCAGTATAGGAGTGCTCCATGAAGGGAACAATAACCCAAATAAGTATTTGTTCTGGCCAAGAGCTGAAGGTCCAAGCACAATTCCACCCTGAGATCATACTCAATTTGTCACAAAAATGATCAAATGCATTCTAAAATTAAGATATTTATATCTATTTTAATCAATTTATTACACTGTCAATATAATAGAATTAAAAACCAAAGTATATAAATCATCTTAGAATCAAATTTGTAATTTTTTCAATATCAATTTATTCATTTCAATTTTATCAAGTTTTTGTAACTTAGCGTAATATACCAGCTGTTGGCAAGTCTTTTCTTAAAACATTTTTTTGAATCGAGCGACGAAGTGGAAGGTATCAAGTTGGAATTTAATTGATTGTTTTTGTACTATTTGTAATATATTTATATATATATTCTCCAAAAGTATTTTGATTGAAAATTTTTAACTAAAGATTGCAAATTAATTGCTTAATCAATTATTTGCATTCAAATCATAAATAAATTCCAACTAAATGGAATTTTATGAAATTTTTTTTGGCATTTGCATTTGGTATCATAGACAAACCATATTTTGGACATATCGACGATTCCGACTAATTCATACTTAAGCAGATCCAACTTTTGACATTGGTTAAGGGAGTAAGAGCCCCTGCTGTTCTACTATATGCTCCTGATTTCAAGTATTATTTAAAAGTGTTTATTTGAAATAAATCTTTTGAAAAACAAATAAATTTAACTTTTTTTAAAAAATAATATTCGTATCACTAATTACTATATATTCTACAAAGGTAATATAATCAAGTGGGAAGAAAGTCCGGATGTTTATTCTTCTTAAATTAGAAAATGGATAAAACGAATTAATACCATCTTAAAATATTGAGAGAGTGTTGAAGTTTTTATAATAACAAAAAGTGTATGATAGATGATGTATGTTTGGTCTACAAGGGTTAGTTTGTTATTGTTTATAATACAGTATTACTCTAAAAAGAGGAAACGAGAAAGTAGTAATAATGAACATACAATTATTTCTGCAATAACCCGAGGTTGTCGAAGGGGCTTGAGGAAGAAGGCGAGGAGGCGAGTGATGAAGAGGACAACGGTAGTTTGAACTATTAATAAAGGGAAGGCGTAGTTTAGAGGATTATCACCTTGCCAAGCTCCATCAGACGATGTTTTAATGGTGGTTATATTGCTCGTAAACATAGTAAATAGAAGAGCTTTTCTCCCTTGCAAAATTTTAGTGTAGTTGAGTATTAAGGTGCAGCTCAGAATGATTGCCTAGCAGGACTTCATTTATAGAAGGAAGTGTGTGGTGCTCCAATGTAAATATTTTATTTTATTTGTTCAGCATTATTTAGGTTTCCATTTAGAAAAAGAGAATAAAAAATAGTATATGAGAATATGTGCCTAGTGATAAATTGGTATTTTATTATTCGTTTGTCACAAAAATCAATTGATTTGATTCATCACAAGCAAAAAATTTTTTTAATTTAATTAAAATGTTTGAGCCGAAATCCTTTATGCTTGCCCATGACCAGTTCAAAGTAAATCCATTTGAATTTGGCCGAATCGAAAATTGTTTGGACCTATTTAGTGGTTGGATTTGGAATCTTTGTTTTAATTTGATATACTTATTTAGTGTCAAAATGTGTACTTGAAGGAACCTAGAAATACCCATTGTGAGAATGAAATGATTTTCAAAAAGATGACAATCATTAGTTTCTTAAGTAGTAATTTGGACCACAAACAAATGAAAATGGTGCTTTTTTTATTGTCTCTGCATAACTTTGTTGATTGAATATAATGATGTTTGCTATTTTCTTGAAACTTGCTGCTTTGTTGAACTTGAAAATAAAGAAAAATTTAGTGCACTTCACTGTGAAATTTTTGAATTTACACATACAACTCAGGTATGAGATATCATCAAGATTTTGTGGGTATCTGTTCTGCAGATGGATGCACAAAGCCTTGAGATGACTCCCGTCATTATGTTGGAGAAAGAACAGACCAGAATTCTAGGCAATATTGGAGCCAGGCATCTAGAAATCCATCCAAGAAGAGCAACAGATGCAGAAACCTAAAAAAACAAATACTGCAACTAGGGCTGCAAACGAGCCGAGCCGAGCCGAGTATTGTGTTGCTCGAGCTTGACTTGTTTTAAATTTCACAAGCTCGAGCTCGTGTTAAATTCCACGAGCTTGAGTTCGGCTTGCGAGTTTGGCTCGTTTTGAGATTCGCGAACTTGACTGTTTTATGTTACTATTCGAACTCGAGTTTGAACTCACAAATAAACTTGAATTTGAGCTCGTCTCGAGCTCGAGTTTTAGCTCACAAATAAGCTCGAGCTCGTTTTCTACTGCTATTCGAACTCATTAAGAGTTAGTCAAAAATTAAGAAAATTCATTTTTAATGTTTTTTCAGTGAGAAACTGAAAATAGCAGTTTCAATGAAAGAGAAATGAAATAGCAAAAAATGAAGTGGGGAGGCGGGTGGCTTGGCTAAAGCATATTTTTTTGTTTGGTACCAAAATTACGTCGTTTTAATAGGCTTACGAATAACGAGCAGCTCGCGAGCCTATCAAACGAGCTACTCGCGAGTCTTTTTAAACGAGTTGTTCGAGAGCCGGCTCACGAGCCTAACTGCTCGGCTCGTTTATTAAACGAGCCTGAATATTCGGTTCAAACTCGGCTCGTTTATTATTGATTCGAGCTCGAGTTGAGTTTTTATCGAGTGAACACCGAGCTGCTTGTGAACGGCTCAACTCGTTTGCAGCCTTAACTGCAACAAAGTAGAATCCATAAACATAATAATAGCAGTACTCGTTAAGCAATGTACTCTTGAACAACAACTCTCCCTTAAAACCAACAATGGTATGATAAAAAACCTTGAGAATACTTATCATAATCTCCAGAATCTATAACCGAAATCATATACATAGGGATAGTATGATCAGCTGTATAACCAAACAAAAAGTTTGTCAACATATACATAATAGCGATCTTCATCGCTCTAAAACATCCCAATATTGAAACGAGCACTAACACGAGCGGGAGTAATTATGCCTTGCATAGGAAAATAACAAGCCAATAATAACCCAATATTACATGTACTATAGGAATATCTACTAGGACCGACAGTATATTTCGTACCCGTAATCAAAGCAAACTCATCCAACCTAAAATGAACGAAATTCCCATTCAAATTCAACCACAACACCTTAGGATCATCATCATTTAAAACCTCCCGCAATAGCAGCAAATGAATCACCTTGGGCTGGATATGACAAGATTCCTCCAATTCAAGAAACTACCCAAAACAAGTCAACTTCAACATATCCATGTGTTTTTGTGTCAACAAAATCTCCTATTATTGGTCAAAATAGTAAAAGGGTGAGAAACGTTATTGGCCCACTATAATTAATTAATTGAATTGCTTTCTACTCTGTGACCCGTTCCATATAAAAAGACACTTCTTCTTTACAAAATGGTATACTTCAAACAATCTAGGATTTTAATTCTTTATTCTAACTCTTGATATCATTTCATTAAATATTATTCCACTAATAGCACAACAAATTTTTAGAGTATAGGACAAAAATTCAATACTTTATTGAAAATATGAATAATATATATATATATATATATATATATATATATATATATATATATATATATATATATATATTATCTGCGACTCTGACCTCACTACAAGTTGCAAACTTTTATAATCTAATATATTTTAAATAATAAAAATTATTATTTTTATACTCAAATCTTTAATTTTTTACCTTAACTTTAAACGGATAATAAAAAAAATAGAAAAGTGGAGAATAAAAAATATAAATAAGAATAAAAATAAGAAAAAGTACTTTCCCTCTTAAAAAAATTCCTTGATCCAAACTTTTATTTTATTATTGATATTGATTAATAATAAAAAGAATTAAGCAAGTACAGTAGAAATAAAATAATTTGTTTTTTAAATTTGATTTCATAATATAAAAAAATTAAAATACTATATAAAATAAAAATGGATTTTAAAAAATATATAATGAAAAAATTTAGCATAATCTTATTAGAATATATTTAATGAACGAAACAAAAAAGACCACACAGTCTATCAAATATAAAAGAAACATACAGCATACAAAAATAAAAAGGTTATATGGCTATTGATGATGGTAAGGGTTGTTCCAAAGGCCACTAACGTCTAAGATGTGCACCATTGCACCACTGAAGGAGTTATATTTTGAATTTTTTATTTTTTGGGAGTGGGCGGATGCCAATCCTTGGCTAAAGGTGGCTCAGCTACTGGCTGATTGGTTAAACGCACCAATCCACACCGCATTATTAAGTTTCCTTTAATTCCGCCGTTTGTCCAATCTTGCAATACTAAGATACATCATTCACTATCAATTAGGAGCCCCCAAACATAGTTTAATCATACTAACAATAATAATGAGAAATTACGGTTTGGTAGGCGGTTCAGTTTTTTAAGGATGTCACCACAAGCTGAATTACATAATGCCAAAATTAAGAAATGGAAACTGCATTGCACATCCCGTTGGGCGGTGCAGTTTAGATTAAATTTTGCTCTCTCCTAACTAAGACCACAAGTTAAAAATAATTTGGTAGTTTTGAGTAGAAAACTCTTACAAATTTACTATAACAAAAAATACTTCATTCGCCTAATAAAACATGTTACAACGTGACATTCAACTTTAATTAAAAAGCGTTTAGATAAAGAGTGCACAGAAACTAATTGAAATCAAATCAGACTAAATGAAAAAAAATAATTCAATTAATCGATGATTCATTTCATCACTCTATTTTTTCCTCTCTCCCTCTACTATAGCTCACTGCCAACCCACACTTACCCTTCTAACTTGAATAAGGAACGATCTACTCCACTATGCCATCCATCTGCTAACATGACCATTGTCTCATCTTCTTTATTATTCATTTTTGAGTTTTTGGTTTTGTTTGTGGTTGTCAAGAACGAATGTTTAATGTTGATGATTAACCGAGGAAAGAGGAGCTCGATGTTAATGATAAACAAGAGACCTTTGTTAATGTTAGATTAGATGGAAGGGGTATCTTTTTAGTATCTAACCTACTCCATATGTTTGATTTTTTTTTTTTTTTTTTTTTTTAAAAAATGTGTTGATCTTCTTTATCCCATTAATACCATTTATCATTATTAACACCTATACATGAGTTTATACTATTCAAATTAATTGGAAAAACTAAAAATTTAAAATAGTCAGCCCAATCTATAAATAATAATTTATATTGGATTTTTTATTAATATCAAAGTGTTTTTGAGGAGTTTAACTGTGTGCGCCACCTTTAAGTATTAATCTAATTCAAATTGATCTTTATTCAAACTGGACAAGTCCCTTTCAGGAGATAAACTCTGATTCATAGTTTTAAACGGCTGAATATATGATGGAGTTTGAATTCACAACCTCACTGAATTCAGGAAATTCCCTTAACAACTCACCTGTCACTTAAGGTTATTGGATTTTAAACTGATTATGTAGTTATTTTGTAATATTTTATTTGATTTTGCACCTATTTATTCTTTATAATTGATTCACTATATTAGTTACTTTTGATCGTCCCATTGGACTAGTAACGAATCTCGCAACGAACTGCAGGTGTTTCCATGTATTTGGCAACACTGAGCTAGCTGCTAGTCTCAAACTTTAATTGAGGTTGTGCATTTATCCACGTGATACGCAAATAAAGCAATATTTCACGAATAATGCAATTTTACTTTTTATTTAATATGTATTTAAAAAATTATAAATTGAAACTATAATTTGATAGGTAGTATAATTCTATATTTTTAGTTTGAAATATATTCTATTATAATTTATAATCCATTATTTTTTACTAAATTTTAATTTATTATTTAATATAAAATGAAAGGAAAAAAAAAGAATATATGGATTGTTACACATGTGATGTGAGTAGAGAAAAAGGTTTTATAAGTTAAATATAATTAATAAACTTGTTTAGATTATGCCATGTCATCTAATATTTCTTAATTTTATACATGTTCTAGAAAGATAAATAAACGATGGTTGATATTATTCAACATAAACAAATTTAGGGAAAAAAAATTTGAGATCTAGTAACTACTCGTTGTGGTAAAAATAAAAAAAAATAACTACTCGACGTGATCTATTTACAGAGCTAGTGTTTCATCCCACGAAATCAAATAAACTTTCACGCAAAAACTATAGAGCAAAGTGAAATTGAAATGACTTCAACTCCAAACCAATCTTTGTTCGAAATTTATATTGGCATATCAATTGAAAATTCGACACTTTAAATAATATAGGTTAGAGGTGAGTATTTTTAAGGAATATGGAAGTAATTCGGTAAACATTCACTGAATTTTTTATTATTTTAGAAATTCAGTATTTATGATTTACAAATAAATTAAATTTCTAATAAAATTAATAGTTTTTAGTTGTTTTTTTTTTTTAAGTTCTGATGTTTAAAAAATAAAAAAATTATACATTTTAATATTTATTTGTTATATTTATCATAATTTGGTAATTCTGAACAAAAATTTATTATCCAGTTCAGTAAAAATAAATTCATTAAAATTTTAAAATTTCAAAGACCTATTTCTTTTTGTCTCCATGAGGAGATGAATCAATTGTTGACCATGGTACAAAAAAGAACAATTGTTGGCAATTAACACAATAATAGGTGCTTTGTCTCCATAAGTTTTTGATCCAATGGTAATTTGAGATTTGTTTGGTTGGATTATTAGCAGGGACTAGTGTTTTGATGAAGCTAAAATGTCTGCTGTAACTCCCAATTCATGATTCTCTTTCGGAGTCTCCATCATTTTTGCTCGTCTTCCAACTACACAGAGATCAAAATCCCCAATTTCTGTCACTTGGCCTTCTGCGTTGTTCAATTCCTTCTCTATGTAATCCAACGGTTCATTACTTTTTCTTCCCAATTCTTCCACAACTATTTCATCACTTTTCTGCAACAATTAATTATTATAAATTTGAATTTGAATTTCTATTTTCTAAAATTAAATTTATTTTAATGGCTTTTAATTAAATATTTAATTTTAAGACCAAATTTTCGTTTAGCAATAATCAATAATTTACGTTTTTAAATCTTTTATTATTCTTTCTTAATTTACTATGCTTTAAAAAAACATTAAAAAAATTTAAAAAATTGAAAAACAAATCTGTAGTAAAAAAAAATTTCATTAAAATATATTTTTTTAACACCCTATAAAATTTTTGTAAATGAAAAGAAATTAAATTAACTAGTTATAGTTTATTCCTTTAAATAAAATAATAATAATTTATTAAAATTAATTACGTTTTAAGAATTTATTGAAAATAATTAATTGTATGCATTTGTTTTAGTCAATAATATTATTTTTATAAGTAATGTTACCATAAATATTTGTATAATATATAATATCAATATTTTGTTCAATATTAGAAACAATCTTTAAAATTGATGTTTTTAAATGTAATTCATTTTAAATTTATATCTTCAATTAATTTAACTAAATCAAATTTTAATTTTAATTTGTATTTTTTAAAATTAAATTTGTTTTAATGGTTTTGAATAAATATTAATTTTCAAACCAAATTTTCTTTTAACAATAATCAATAATTTATATTTTTAAATCTTTTGCTATTATTTTTTAATTTCTTAATCTAATGCTTTAAAAAAACTTTTAAAAAATTTAAAAAATGAAATCCAAATCTGTTAGTTGAAAAAAAAAATTTTATTTAAAATATATTTGTCAACACCCTATAAAATCTTTGTATATGAAAAAAAAAAATTAAATTAACTAATTACAGTTTATTCCTTTAAATAAAACAATCATAATTTATTGAAAATAATTATTTTTTGAGAAATTATTGAAAATAATTGGTTGTATGCATTTATTTTAGTCAATATTGTTATTTTTATAAGTAAGGTTACCTTAAATATTTGTATATTATATAATATCAATGTTTTGACCAATATTAGAAACAATCTTCGAATTAATGTTCTTAAATGTAATTCATTTTAACTTTATTTTTCCAATTTATTTAACTAAATAAATTTGAATTTGAATTTTTACTTTTTAAAATTAAATTTGTTTCAATGGTTTTAAATTAAATATTCAATTTAAGATCAAATTTTCATTTAGCAATAATTAATATTTTATTTTTTTAAATCTTTTGTTGTTATTTCTTGATTTCCTATATTAATACTTTAAAGAAACCTTTAAAAAATTTAAAAAATAAAAACCAAAATTGTAATGAAAAAAAAATTTCTTTAAAATATAATTTATTAACACCCTATACAATCTTTGTAAATGAAAAAAATAAATTAACTAATTATAGTTTAATATTTTACATAAAACAATCATAATTTATTAAATATAATCTATTTTTTAAAAATTTATTGAAAATAATTGATTGTATGCATTTATTTTGGTCAATAATGTTATTTTTATAAGTAATATTTACCTTAATATTTGAATTTGAATCTATATAATAACAAGGTTTTAGACAATTTTAAAAACAATAATATATTTGATGTTATTAAATGCAACTCATTTCAATCTTATATTTCTATTTAATTTAACTAAATCAAATTTGAATATAAATTTTTATTTTTAAAAATAAATTTATTATAATGGCTTTCAATTAAACATTAAATTTTAAGAGCAAATTTTGTTTTAATAATTTTGAATTAAATATTCAATTTTAAGACTAATTTTTTCTTAGCGATAATTAATCATTTCTGCTTTTATATATTTTGTTGTGCTTTTTTGATTTCCTATCTTAATATTGTAAGAAAAAAATTTCTTAAAATATATTTGTTGTGCTTTTAAATATTTATTTTGTTAAAAAATAAATAAATAAAATAATTATAATTTATTTCTTTAAATATAACAATTATAATTTATTGAAAATAATTGATTTTTTAAAATTTATTAAAAATAATTGATTATATGCGTGTGTATATATATATATATATATATATATATATTTATTTATTTATTTATTTTGTTCAACAATAATTAATAATTTCTATTTTTAAATATTTTATCCTGTTCTTTTGATTTCCTATCCTAATATTTTAAAAATTTCTTAAAATGTATTTGTTAACATCCTATACAATTTCTGTAAAAAAAAAATAAATTGACTAATTATAATTTATTTTTTAAATAAAACAATTATTCAATAATTAATTTTTTTAAAATTTATTGAAAATAATTAATTGTATGCATTAATTTCAGTTAATAGTGTCATCTACAAAATGTTTTCCTTAAATATAATCTTATTAAATAAAGGAAAATTCAAATAAAAATTCTTATATGAAAACCATTAAACCAATTTTAATGCATATTGAAATTTAAAATTCATTGACTTAGGTATATATATATATATATATATATATATATATAGATATATATTTATATATATATATATAT
>CANUEY010581079.1:0-11514 GCA_948099555.1 Croton setiger
TCATTTTCAGCACCTGCTATCACCCCACCATTAGTAACTAGACGGTGGCCTTCCTTAGTTAGAATGGCGCGTAATAGTTCAGAACAAATGAAATGTATTGCTGAACTTACTCGCACTTATAATTGGAGAAGAGTTATAGCAATTTACGAAGATAGTACTTCTGGTGATTCTGGGGAGTTGTCCCTCTTATCTCAAACCCTCCAGGAGGTTGGTTCAGAGATAGAACACCGATTAGTCCTTCCACCGATTTCACTTTTATCCGATCCTGAACAGGTTGTGAAAGAAGAACTAGTGAAGCTGCAAGAACTGAAATCACGAGTTTTTATCGTTCTTTACACATCATTACCTATGATGATTCATATATTCAGAGAAGCGAAGAAGACAGGACTAGTTGGGGAAGATACAGTTTGGATACTGACAGATTCTGTTACTAATTTCTTGGATTCTGTTGATACTTATGTTATTTATTCTATGGAAGGTTCTTTAGGCCTCAAGATTCACTATTCTGAAAGTAGCAGTGCCTATAAAAGTTTCTATAGTCAGTTCCGGAGAACTTTCAGGACTGAGTATCCTGAAGAAGATAACTTTGAGCCTGGATTTTATGCTCTGAAAGCATACGACAGCATTGCAACAATCATAAAGGCCCTAAATTTGGAGAAAATTTCTGGTAACAACTCTAGCAGTCCAAAAATGTTGTTAAATAACATACTATTAAGCAATTTCAGTGGTTTAAGTGGGCACATAAGTTTTGAAGAAGGGGAATTAAAAGGAAGTTCTAAAATGAGGATTCTAAATGTTGTTGGAAAGAAATATAAAGAAACAGACTTTTGGTTGCCAGGGTTTGGATTCTCAAGAAATGGAAGTGAAAATGGTAGTGGGGTTGCTATGGGGCTACAAGGACCAGTGAATTGGCCAGGAGATTTAAATCGGACGCCGAAAGGATGGGTAATGCCGTCAAATGCAAAGCCACTAATAATAGGTGTACCAGGAAGAACATCATTTGAAATATTTGTCAAAGTAGTGAATGCAAGTGAGCGGAAATATGAAGGTTTTTGTATTGAACTTTTTCACAAGGTGAGGAAGGTTTTGGATTATGATCTACCATTCATTTTTGAACCCTTTAACGGCACCTATGATGATTTAGTGAATCATGTGTATAACAAGGTAATTAAATCTATATTACAAACTCCATCAGCATAAAGCTGCTGCTCTTATTAAATTAAGCATTTAGTTGTAATATTCATTTTGCTTTCTTCAAATTTTGCATGAAAACAAACTGAAGACATATGATGCTGTTGTTGGCGATGTAACGATTCTAAGGGAGCGGTTCGATAAAGTGGAATTCACACAACCATATGCAGAATCTGGCCTTTCAATGATTGTTCCTGTGAAATCCGAAAAATCAGCATGGATGTTCATGAAGCCTTTCACATGGCATATGTGGGCTGTCACTGGTGCAATCTTGATCTACACAATGTTTATAGTGTGGTTCTTGGAGCACCAATCAAATCCTGAATTTAGGGGTCCTTTGAATAATCAGATTGGAACTGCTGTTATGTTTACTTTCTCTTCACTTTTCTTTGCTCACAGTAAGCAAACCAATATAGTATGTTATCTCTTTATTCATTTTATCTTTTTCCTTCCAAATTAGCAAAATGGTGAATGGGTTTCTTTCCATTTGCAGGGGAGAAAATTTATAGTAACCTAACTCGGGTGGTTCTTGTCGTATGGCTTTTTGTTGTGTTGATTCTGAATTCAAGTTATACTGCTAATCTTACTTCAATTCTTACCATTCAGCGATTGCAGCCGAATCTTACTGATATTAATTGGCTAAGAAATAACAATTTACCAATCGGTTGTGATGGAGATTCATTTGTAAGGGATTACTTGGAGAATGTTCTGAAATTCAAACCAGAAAACATCAAGAAAGTTAGCAGTGAATATAATTACCCAGGCGAATTTCATCGCAGAAACATATATGCTGCCTTTCTGGAGCTCCCATATCAGAAAGTGTTCCTGAGTCATTATTGCAAGCAGTACCTTGCAACTACACCTACATATAGATTTGGAGGATTAGGCTTTGTAAGCATTTTTCATTTTTCTTGCATTCTGTTCATGATTTTTGACATTTATTTTTGTTTTTAGCAGCTGGAAGAGAATGCCAAAAACTGAAAACCATTTTTTACTCTTCAGGCATTTCAGAAAGGTTCACCAATAGCAGCCGATGTTTCAAAAGCAATACTAAAGCTATCAGAGAATGGAGAGCTAACAGAATTGGAGAAGAAATGGCTAGCTCTCTCACCAGAGTGTTCAAGCGATGCTGCTACTACTAACACTGAAACTGAAAGATTAAGTCTGAAAAGCTTTTGGGGTCTATTTGTTATATCTGGTGCAACTTCTACACTTTGTTTTATGCTATCTCTAGTTCAATTGCTGAAAAAGTACTGGCATTTTCTAAACGAAGAACAAGGCAATACGAATTCGAGGGATGGAAGTGTCTGGACCAAGACTGTTGATTTAGCAAGATATATCTATCATGGACAGGATGGAATTCCAGGGAGATCTTCAAGTTTTTCTCAAGCAACTGATGTCCATGAATGGTACGAATCTGACAGCAATTCTGCCCTTCCTGACAGCCATGTAGCTTCTTCTCCATCTGAAACTCAACTTGTGAGTGTTTCAAATACATCAGGAGAATCTTCAGAATGCTAATTATAACAAGCATATATCAGGAATCTACATGTATGTTCTACTCAGATAGGAGGAACATATTTTGATAAATATATTTCATTGCCGTCTTGTGTATACGTGTGTGTGCATGCATGTGCAAATTTAGCTGTAAAGTTGGATCAAACTGTCTGTGATTGGAAAATATAGGCTTATGTTAATGAGTCAAGTTACAATTATAAACAAAATATAAATGCTAACTTACCAAGCACAAGCCTTGAAATTTTGTTTTATGCTAAAAATTTTCAAGCTACTCAATTTCAACTCCAACACACGGGTCATGAAACTGGAAATGCATTTTTGTTCAAGGTAAATGATGAAAGTAACAGCAGAATGCATGAATTTTCCAGGTTAGAAACTTCAACGAGAGGAAGAAAAAGAATCAGTCTAACTGTTATATACATCAGCCTTTTTTCTATATAGAGAATTCAGGCAAGATTCTATCAAGTATAATCTCATAATTTAAACTCTGCCACAAGCCATTCCTGACCTTGTCCACTGCCGTCGTCTTCCTCCAAAGTCTATACTCAAAATTCCATGTATTTTCTCATAAAAAACAATACGTTCTAGTTGAAATTCTGACTTTTGAATTTTTATGTATATATTGTTGTTCCACCTTCTTGTATTTTGATTTTCTGAGGTAAGATCTTCTTGACCTGAAAAAAAAAAAAACCTTGTATTATGTGGAAGCAAGACAGTCATGGAAAGCAAAGGGTTACTTTTAAATTATGGTATTAAGAAGAAGATATTCATAAAAATTGAATTTATTAAGGCAAATGTGTTTACAAAAGATTGGTTAATGCTATGCTGCTTATGCTATTTGGAGGATTTGAGGAAGATATTTCCTTGAAGTTTCTTTCCATAGTTTATAACTGTATTATCTATTAGACTACACGATTAAGACTGAAAAACTTAAGTGAAATTATTCAATATAATAAGCCTGAAAAAGAGTAGAGCTTGACTTATTCTAAGCAGCAAACCAATTATATAATATTTAAATCCGAATTACTTCAGCAGAATAAGTCAATACTTAATGAGGCTTGCCTCTAAGTGTGTATATAAATCATTGTCCTTTTCAAATTTCAGGAATAATGCAACCTCTGTAACATTGTAACGGAACCACCATGTTGATAGGTTCTAAACTAAATGCTTCTTCTACATTAGCATCAAACCTATGGCTTCTTTTCCTATTACTATTGGCTTCCTCTTTCCTTTTCTTCTTTTGTGGAGCCAAACCCATTGAACAAGTTGTAAACATTGGTGCAATCATTGATGCTAATTCAAGAATCGGAAAAGAAGAGAAAACTGCAATGGAAATTGCACTTCTTGATTATAACAATGGCTCCAAATATTATAACCTCTCGCTTCATTTCCGTGACCACCAGAATCACCCTCTTCAAGCTGCTCAAGCAGGTAATTACTTCAAATATTTGTCCCTTTGAAAGCATTTTCATCTTCTGTATGTACTCTTAATTGTAATTTTTTACAGCTCAAAATTTGATTAGAGAAAAGGAAGTGAAAGCAGTAGTGGGCATGGAGAGATGGGAAGAGGCAGCTTTGGTAGCTGATATTGGAAGCAAAGCTCATATTCCAATTCTTTCATTTTCTGCACCTGCTGTAACCCCACCATTACTAACCAGACGTTGGCCTTTCTTAGTAAGAATGACGGGTAATAGTGCAGAACAAATGAGATGTATCGCTGAACTTACTCGTGCTTATAATTGGAGAAGTGTTATAGCAGTTTACGAAGATCATATCTACAGTAATGGGGATTCTGGGGAGCTGTCTCTCTTATTTGAAGCCCTCCAGGGTGTTGGTTCAGAGATCCTAGACCGACTACTCCTTCCGCCATTTGAACTGCTATCTGATCCGGATCAAGTTGTTAAAGATGAACTAGCTAAGCTTCAAAAACTGAAATCCCGAGTTTTTGTCGTTCTTTACTCATCATTGCCTATGATGATCCACTTATTTAGAGAAGCCAGGGAGATAGGACTAATGGGGAAAGATACAGTTTGGATCCTAACAGATTCTGTTACTAATTACTTAGATTCAGTTGATACTTCTGTTCTATATTCAATGGAAGGCGCTTTAGGAATCAAGATTGATCATTCTTATAGTAGCCGAGCTAATAAAAGATTCTATAGTCAGTTCCGGAGAGCATTCAGGAATGAGTATCCTGAAGAAGATAACTTTGAGCCTGGAATTTATGCCTTGAAAGCATATGACAGCATAGCAACAATCATAAAGGCCTTGAAGAAAACATCAGGTACTAACACAAGCAATCCAAACAACTTGTTAAGCAATATATTATTAAGCAATTTTAATGGTTTAACCGGGTATATACGATTCAAAGAAGGGGAGTTAAAAGTTGGTTCTAAATTGAGGATTGTAAATGTTGTTGGGAATAAATATAAGGAAGTAGATTTCTGGTTGCCAAGATATGTATTCTCAAGAAATGGAAAAGCTGGTTTTGGTATGGGGCTAGAAGGTCCAGTAAATTGGCCTGGAGATTTAAATCGGATGCCAAAAGGATGGGTAATGCCATCAAATGCAAAACCTTTGATAATTGGTGTTCCAGTAGACTCACCATATGAAAAATTTATCAAAGTGGTGAATTTAAACAAGAATATGTATGAAGGTTTTTGCATTGATCTCTTTTACAGGGTGTTGGACGTTTTGGGTTACAATCTACCTTTCAGACTTGAACACTATAATGGCACCTATGACGATTTAGTGAATCGTGTACACAACAAGGTACCTCTGAAATTACATATTTAGTTATAAACTTATGAAAAAAATGAATTTTTCTGATAGAAATGCATGCTTATTTTTCTTTTTGTGTGAAACAAACTAAAGACATTAGATGCTGCTGTTGGGGACATAACAATTATAGCTGAAAGGTATGATAAAGTGGAATTCACACACCCTTACGCAGAATCAGGTCTTTCAATGATAGTTCCAGTGAAATCCGACAAGTCAGTATGGATGTTCATGAAGCCTTTTACCTGGCAAATGTGGGCAGCCACTGTTGCAATCTTGGTCTACATGATGTTCATAGTATGGTTCTTGGAGCATCAAACCAATCCTGAATTCAGAGGTCCATTGAAGAATCAGATTGGAACTGCTGTTATGTTCACTTTCTCTTCACTTTTTTTTGCTCACAGTAAGAACTAAAATGTTCTTTTTTTAGTTATTTATCATTTTCATTCTGAAACTAGTGAAATGGTTAATGGGTTGCATTCCTCTTCCAGGAGAGAGAGTTTACAGTAACCTAACTCGGATGGTTCTTGTAGTTTGGCTTTTCCTTGTGTTGATTTTGAATAAGGGGTATACTGCTAGTCTCACTTCAATGCTTACCATTCAGCGGCTGCAGCATAATGTGACTGATATTGATTGGCTAAGAAGAAACAATTTACCTGTCGGCTGCGATGGAGTTTCATTTGTGAGGCATTACTTGGAGAATGTTCTGAAATTCAAACCGGAGAACATCAAAAGCATTAGCAGGGTAGACGATTACCACATCGAGTTTCAGAATAACAACATATATGCTGCATTCCTTGAACTCCCTTTTGAGAAAGTTTTCCTAAATCACTATTGCAAGAAATACTTTGCAACTAAGACTACGCATAGATTTGGAGGATTCGGCTTTGTAAGTGTGTGTGTGTTCTCTTTTTATATATTGGCTGAAAGAGCAATGCAAATAAATCCTGAACGTAGAACCATTTTTATATTCTTCAGGTATTTCAGAAAGGGTCTCCAATAGCAGCAGATATTTCGAAAGCTATACTAAAGCTATCAGAGGATGGTGAGCTAATAGAATTGGAGAAGAAATGGTCTATTGAGACGTCAGAGTGTTCAAGCGATGCTACTACTGAAACTGAAAGTCTGAGCCTGAAAAGCTTTTGGCATCTGTATGTTTTATCTGGTGCAACATCTACATTTTGTTTTATACTATTTCTAATTCAATTGCTGAAAAAGTATTGGCATTTTCAAAAGGAAGAACAAGGCAATACGACTCCGGGGGATGGAAGTGTCTGGAACAAGACAATCCATTTAGCAAGATATATCTATCATGGACAGGATGGGATTCCAGGAAGATCTCCGACTGTGTCGCCATCACCTGATGAACGAATTCCTGACAATCATGTTGTTTCTTCTCCTGCCCAAATTGAAGTTGTGAATATTTCAGATACACCAAGAGACTTTTCACGATGCTAATGCTAACAAGCTGAGATCAAGATTCTGCATGTATATCTGTTGGTTTACGTGCTTTAATTGAAACTGCAAGATTTTAATTTTTTGTATTAGTAGTTTCTGAAGTTGATAAGGATAAGTTAGCTGATAAGATCTTTTGGTTTATAATTATATAGCTGTTTTAAGTGAACAAATACATCAAGTTCTATGCAACTTTTGATCTCTTGTTCATATAATAGATTCCTAAATTATGTTCTCAACTGATAAATATTCTTTTTTTCTCTATTCCTTTAAAATCCCAACAACATACTACTCTGACCGGAGGAACCTGTTCCGATGAATAAATTCAGTGGTCATGTACGTCTGTCTAAATTTTAGCTGTAAATTTCAATCAAATTTAACTCAAATTGTGATCAGAAAGGCAAATGCTAATTAAGTCCATTCAAAGTAAATGATGGTACCAACAGTCCAATTATTTTTATTTTTTACCAGCAAATTTGAATTTTTATTATTAGTATACATAATAACCATTTTCAAATTCAAAAATAATTATATTTCTGTAACTTGATTTCAAAACAGAACTACCGCGTTGTTCTAAATATTAAATTAAAAAATAAAGACTAATTATTAATTCAAAGAATTGGATTTAAATTCTTTAATTTATACCTAATCCTTAGTCCACTTTAGCTTATTAATGGTAAAATAAGAGCACATTAAAAATCTGTCTTATTCTTTAGCATATTTTGTAACTACTCTTAATTATATATTGTTTTTACAGCTAAAAATTTGATTAAAGTGAAGAAAGCGACAGCAGTAGTGGGCATGGAGAGATGGGAAGTGGCAGCTCTAGTATCTGATATTGGAAACCAAGCTCATATTCCGGTTCTTTCATTTTCTAACCCCGCCATTACTACCAGATGCTGGCCTTTCTTAGTAAGAATGGCACATAATAGTGCAGAACAAATGAGATGTATCGCTGAACTTACTCGTGCTTATAATTGGAGAAGTGTTAGCAGTTTGCGAAGACAATACCTACAGTAACGGTGATTATGGGGAGCTGTCTCTCTTATCTGAAGCCCTCCAGGATGTTGGTTCAGAGATCCAAGGCCGAATATTCATTCCACCACCTGGATCAAGTAGTCAAAGAAGAGCTAGCTAAGATGCAAAAACTGAAATCAAGAGTTTTTATCGTTCTTTTCTCATCACTGCCTATGATCATCAGTTTATTTAGAGAAGCTAGGGCAACAGGACTAATGGGGGGAAGAAACAGTTTGGATACTGACAGATTCTTTTACTAATATCTTGGATTCAGTGGATACTTCTGTTATTTATTCGATGGAAGGTGCTTTAGGATTCAAGTTTGACTATCCTGATTGTACTAGAGCCCATAAAAGATTCTATAGTCAGTTCCGGAGAACATTCAGGAATGGGTACCCTGAAGAAGAGAACTTTGAACCTGAATTTTATGCCCTGAAAGCATATGACAGCATAACAACAATCATGAAGGCCTTGAAGAAAACATCTGGCAATGCCTTCAAATGTAATGATAACAAGCTGAGACCAATATGAAATATTTATCAAAGTGGTAAATGCATTTTGTCATTCGAAATTATGAGAAATTGAATTTTCTTATAGAAATGCATGCTTGGTTTTTCTTTTTGCATGAAAACAAACTGAACTGAAGACGTATGATGCTGCTGTTGGGGACATGACAATTACAGCTAAAATTAATAATGTAAAATTGAATAATTATGTTTATTACATGAAAATTACACTTCTAGCATATTGATCTCAGCTTGTTATCATTATAAACCTGAAGAATCTGTGGATGAATCCTGAATATTCAGAACAAAAATTTGAGCTGATAATGAGGCCAGAGGAGGACCAGGACCTCTAGAATTACTTTCAGATTCCCACCTTGGAGATATCCATTCATGGACATCAGGAGCTGTTGGAGAAAAACTTGAAGATCTTCCTGGAATCCTATCCGGTCCATGATAGATATATCTTGCTAAATCGACTGTCTTGTTCCAAACACTTCCATCCCTCGGCGTCGAATTGCCTTGCTCTTCCTTTAGATATTGCCAGTACTTGTTCAGCAAGTGAACTAGAAATATCAGAAAACAAAATGTAGAAGTTGCAACAGATATAATATATAGACCGCAAAAGCTTTTCAAGCTTAAGCTTTCAGTATCAGTGTCAGTAACAATATTGCTCGAACACTTTGGAGGGAAAGATAACCATTTCTTCTCCAATTCTCTTAGCTCTCCATTTTCTGATAGCTTTAGTATAGCTTTCGAAACATCGGCTGCTATTGGAGACCCTTTCTGAAATACCTGAAGAACAAGAATGGTCCTTTAGTCGGAGTTTGATTTGGGAATCAAACTCTAGTCATTTTATCAGACTGCAAGTGCACTTGCCATCAGATTATGCATTAGTGCATATTTTCAACATTTTATTGAAAAATGAAATGCAAGAGAAAAGTAAAATCACTTACAAAGCCTAATCCACCAAATCTATATGTTTGTGTAGTTGCAAGGTATTGCTTGCAATAACGAGTGAGGAAAACTTTGTGATATGGGACCTCAAGAAACGCAGCATATATGTTTTTACGCTGAAATTCGCGATGGTAGTTGTATAAATTGCTAATGTTCTTGATGTTCTCTGGTTTGAAACCCAAACCATTCACCAAGTAGTTCCTTACAAATGAATCTTCAACACAACCAACTGGTAAATTGTTGTTTCTTAACCAATCGATATCAGTAACATTCGGCT
The DNA here is from genome assembly GCA_948099555.1 of Croton setiger. Taxonomy (NCBI): domain Eukaryota; kingdom Viridiplantae; phylum Streptophyta; class Magnoliopsida; order Malpighiales; family Euphorbiaceae; genus Croton; species Croton setiger. Next base: position 9,697 of record CANUEY010581079.1, read on the forward strand.
TCAATCGCTTAATGGTAAGCATTGAAGTGAGGCTGGCAGTATAGCTAGAATTCAAAATCAACACAACAAAAAGCCATACTACAAGAACCACCCGTGTTAGGTTACTGTAAACTTTCTCTCCTGCAAATGGGAAGGAAACCCCTTAACTATCTTCTCTCTGGCTGCTAATTTTGAAAGGAAAATTATAAAAAGAATAAAGAGAGGGCATTTTGGTGCTTACTGTGAGCAAAGAAAAGTGAAGAGAAAGTGAACATAACAGAAGTTCCAATCTGATTCGTCAATGAACCTCTGAATTCAGGATTGGTTTGATGCTCCAAGAACCATACTATGAACATTGTGTAGACCAAGATTGCAAGAGTGACTGCCCACATTTGCCATGTGAAAGGCTTCATGAACATCCATGCCGATTTGTCGGCTTTCACAGGAACTATCATTGAAAGGCCTGATTCTGCATACGGTTGTGTGAATTCCACTTTATCAAACCTATCAGCTATAATTGTTATGTCCCCAACAGCAGCATCATACGTCTTTAGTTTGTTTTCATGCAAAAGAAATGAAAAGTAATTCTATCAGAACTTGACAGCAAAATATATTTATAATGAATGGATTATAATAAGATTGGTAAAAAAAAGGATTATAATAAGACTTAATTACCTTGTTGTGCACATGATTCACTAGATCCTCATACGAGCCATGATAGGGTTCAAATCTAAATGGTAGATTATAACCCAAAACATCCAGCGCATTGTAGAAAAGTTCAATGCAAAAACCTTCATATCTATGCTGGCTTGCATTCACTACTTTGACAAATTTTTCATATGATCTGTTTCCTCCTGGAACACCAATTATCATTGGCTTTGCTTGTGAAGGCATTGCCCATCCTTTCGGAGTCCGACTTATATCCCCTGGCCAATTCACTGGACCTTCTAGCCTCATACCAACACCGCTACCATTTGCTCTTTCATTTCTTGAGAATCCAAATCCTGGCAGCCAGTAGTCTATCTCCTTGTATTTCTTTCCAACTACATTTACAATCCTCAGTTTATTAGAACCTCCTTTCAACTCCCCTGCTTCAAAACTTATCGGCCCACTTAAACCATTAAAATTGCTTAATAATATGTTATTTAACAGCATTTTTGGACTGATAGTGTTAGTGCGAGATGTTTTCTTTAACGCCTTTATGATTGTTGCTATGCTGTCATAAGCTTTCAGGGCATAAAATCCAGGAACAGAGTTATCTTCTTCAGGATATTTAGTCCTAAAAGTTGTCCGAAACTGATTATAGAATCTTTTGTAGGCACTGCTACTTTCAGAATAGTGAATCTTGACTCCTAAAGAACCTTCCATAGAATAAATAACAGAAGTATCAACTGAATCCAAGAAATTAGTAACAGAATCTGTCAGTATCCAAACTGTATCTTCCCCAACTAGTCCTGTCTTCTTCGCTTCTCTGAATATATGAATCATCATAGGCAATGATGTGTAAAGAACGATGAAAACTCGTGATTTCAGTTCTTGCAGCTTCGCTAGTTCTTCTTTCACAACCTGTTCAGGATCAGATAAAAATGAAATCGGTGGAAGGACTAATCGGTGTTCTATCTCTGAACCAACCTCCTGGAGGGCTTGAGATAAGAGGGACAACTCCCCAGAATCACCAGAAGTACTATCTTCGTAAACTGCTATAACTCTTCTCCAATTATAAGTGCGAGTAAGTTCAGCAATACATTTCATTTGTTCTGAACTATTACGCGCCATTCTAACTAAGGAAGGCCACCGTCTAGTTACTAATGGTGGGGTGATAGCAGGTGCTGAAAATGA
>CANUEY010581086.1:0-12360 GCA_948099555.1 Croton setiger
TATATATATCACATATATATAATATTATATTAGTGATAGAAATACATTATATAATTTATATATATATATATATATATATATATATATATATATATATATATATATATATATATATATATATATATAGATAGATAGATAGAGTTGTATATAGTAAAATTAAAAAGCATATATACCAATCTAAATTTCATATATTCTTCAAAAGGCATATATAAACTCAAATGCTTGATATAACCTACCTTTCTCTACTCTTCATCCGCAGTTACGTGGCCTGATCAGAGTTCTGTCTCCCTCTCTCGGGGAGGTGTTTGAGAAGTTTCAGTAGACATTCCTTAATTATTTGCTCTCTTGCCATTTTTCATAATATTAGTTCTTGTCTGAATGATTGAGGATGATCTGATTTGTTGTTATTGTCGATTTGATGAAAGATGAAGCAACGAGATCAATGCAGTAAACGATTTTGTAGAAAGAGAAAGAAGTAGAAAATCATTTTCGAAGAAAGCAGAACCAATTTCAATGCAAAAAGAAGAAGTGGTTTTGAAGAAAAGAGAAGCAGCTTCTTTTGTTTTTTTTTTTTAATTTTTGTTTTTTTTTTTTTTAATTTTTATAAAGCTATTTCTAATCTGTACAACTTTGGTGTCAAAAGGAATAAGCCTGACGCAGAAATACGAATTTTTACTTTCAATTGACAAAAATAATCATAAATTAACTTTTAATTATTTTTCCCAATCTTCATCTAATTAACTGTCTCGTTTGATTTTTTGGTCAATGGAATTTTGTGGGCAAATTAACTTAAAGTGACCAAGTTTAGAAAGGGCCAATATGAGGAGTTGGGCACTAATTTATGAGCTATCAAGCATCGAACAAAGGTTACCAATTTTTTACATTCAAAGATTGCCTAATAAGCAACAAAGAAGTGCAATCTTTCTGAATTTATTCACTCACCCAATTACTCAAATTACAGAACACAAACAATCACCATTATCATACTACTACATCTTCATAGCAAGCAAGGACTCAACACGTAAATATCATCAAGCCTATCATTACTTGGAGAATTTCCACCATACACCAAAAGCCCATATTCTCCATTCAACCCACCTGAATCGAAAGCGCACCACCCTCTTGGCCCAGGATGATTTTCCGAGCCCAGTCCATCCTCTACCCTCTTCCACTCCAATATCTCGGTGTCCAAAGCCCACGTTTCACTGGTAAACTTACCCGCACCCATATGCCCTAAATCACTAGGGTCCACTTCTCCACCATATATAACTATGTATTTTCCAATCCCCACCGTTGAAAATACACTACGAGCCGTTGGCTTTTCGCCACGTACCTCTACTTGCTCCCACTTTCCAACGTCCGGGTCAAAGCAATGCACATCATCTGTTTCCATACCCGCAAACCCATAGACGACCCATATTTTGCCTCCAACTGCTGCCAACCCCGGTCCGCCTCGGCCCTTACAATTTTCACCGGGTGTTGGATACTTGACCCATTTTTGTTCGATCACATCGTACGCCCATAAATCATTAAGCCTTCCATCTACACCACAACCGCCGAAAATGTACACGTGTCGATCATCGGAGGTAGTCGAATGGTAACTCCGGTGAGGAGGGCCATCGTCGCCACTGGTTAGCAGAGTCCACTTATTAGAATCAGTATCAAAAGAGTAAAACTCATTAAGCTCTTTATGTTCAGCGTCTCTTCCGCCAAACACATAAATAGTTTTACCAACAGCTGCCATCGTCACACCGACCCGCGGTGGCGGAATTTCACCGGTGACTTGAAGGACAGACCATGTTTGAGTGTGGAGATCGAAGATATGAAGGTTGTTATCGACAGGGACACGTGGCGAGTACTCGCCACCAAAAGCGTAGGCCTTGTTCCCTACTAGGGTGATAGCGTGTGAGCTTCTGGCTCCAGGACCGGTCCCCTTCTGATCAAGCTGTGAAAAAACCCATAATAAAAGTCAGGAAATCTAATTCGGGAATTTGAATTCTAAGAAAACGAATTTCCATAAACCAAACAATAATTCTGGAATTCAATCAAATTAACAAGAACAAAAATTGATTAAGAAGAGAGAAAGAGAAGTAACCTTGATCCAACTGCCCCGAATCACGCCCATGGAAGTGAGACCGGAATTTTGATTATAAGGGTTTCCGAACAGTTTAATTTATAAGGGATGCAGTGAAGAGTAGAGTGGAGGGGAGTTGTTGCATTCGTGGTCAGCTATGGCCTTAATTTAAGTAATTTTCATTCCCACTCCCTAAACTTTTTTATACAATATATTTAGATGGATTTGAATTTTAATTTGTAAGTAAATAGAGTCTGAACTTTTATATAAATATTGGTCAGCTCCACGCGGAAGCTGACATGTACAGTGAGCTGATTGTAAAAAGTGACATGTAAGACTAAATGGACTTGGATTTTTATCGGAATTGTTATATTTTATTGTGATTAGCGTTAAATTCCCTCCCAAACCCTTTTTTCTCTTTTCATAATCTCCATCTTTATCTTTCAACGAAGCAAAAGAATTTCTGCAGAGAAGATTTATTGAGGCCACTGTAAGTAATGAAATGGCAACGGAAGATGAAGTAAATGGTTTTGTTTTTTTCAAAATAGAATTTGTTTCTTTTTGTAGTAATTTTTATTTGTATATGGAGCTGTCAATTTTCATGGACCACATGTGGGGTATTTCTTCAATAAAATAGTATGAACCCTAATATTTAATCATCACTAACGAAAATTATTAATTGAGTCTAAGGGTTTTAGGGAAAAATCAATATGATTTATGATTGTCTTTGATGAAAAAAAAATATATATATGAATTTTGACAACATTAAATATCTTAGAGTTTTAATATAAATTTTGTGATGAACTATTTACTGACATATGTTTGTGTGTGCTATTATTTTGAGAGGTTAACACATTCGAAATGTTGATGATTTTCATTTTGAAATGTGAGAAATCAATAAAAATTTTGATTGATAGTTAAATAAAATTGATTTTTTTTTTTTAATTTACGAGAAAAATTTATATAGAGTATTATTTCTCTTTTTGTATTAGTAAATTTAAAAAATTGAAATTAGCACAGTGAACTTGAATTTTAAATTGCAAGACGACTCTACTAAACGGCATGCAATGTGCTATGCTGACATTATAAACATGATGGGTTCAGTTAAATAAATATTAAAGGTTGTTAGGTGGTGTAATTGAATAAATAAACAAGAGATTGATTTCTTCACCACTTGGTGCCTGCCTGGGTTTATGCATCTTCTTAAATATATAAAACTTGCGTTTGTGAATGAATGAGTGATGCACGCCTTCCAAACTTTTGTTCATTTCCACGGGTGACTGTATTTTGTATTTATTTAATTAAAATAAATAAATATAAAATTATAAATTATATTTACAAACTACAGCAACAAAATACTAATAATAATAATATATAAAATTCAAAGACTATATTTTTATGGAAAATTTTGTTGGTGTTAGGTTCGTGTAACCGGATAGTGACGATCAATTTGCCTATGGTTGGAAATTTAGATGTTAGAGTTGGTAAACTTTATGCTTTTTGAGTTGGATTAAATTTAGATGTTAGGGAAACTTTATGCTAATCTTTTTTCCCTTTTTTTATGGAAACTTTATTGGTGTTGGGTTTGTGCCACCAGATAGTGGTGGTTCTATAGTTGTAACATTTATCTTATAAATAAGCTTTCTTAATAATTTTTTTGGCTAAATTAGTTGTTTGACTATCTTTTTTGCTGTTATTATACCGATTTATAAATTAATAATGATTAATAGCTAAATTGGATCAATTTTATTTTTTATAAAATATTAACTTAAAAGTTACCTAAAACAATAAATCACTAATTTTTATTAAAAAAAAAAAATTTAACTAGTCTAACCACTAACCATTATTATCAAATACGCACACACCCCATTAGAAGCTAGCAAAGATCTATCATAAGCATTTAATATGTAGGTCTTGGATACATCAATTTGAACAGTCAAGAAATTCCATGTAACTTCTCCTGCCATGCAATCAGTTCAAAAATATAGCTATTACCATTGATCCAAACATCCTTATAGTCAGGAGGATCAGTTTTACAAGATGGCACACCTTAAGTGCCACTAGGAAGATCAGTTATAATTATTTCATCAAGTTTTTCAAATTTTAGTTCCTGCAACTCACTACATATCCGAATCCAAAATGATACCTCAAATGTACTGTGTTCGTAAATCAGAAAATCGAACAGAAATGTTCTTTGCAGAGATCAGCTCCTTGTCAGCAGAAGCACTAAAGAAAATAGGTGAGAATTGTTGTTGTTCTTATTGTGCTGATTTCATTTCAACATATGAAAATCTTCCAGATTATGTTATTCCTTGCTTAGATTATTGTCCTATTGTTACCAATAAACATTTTGTAAACAAGGATAAACTAGTTCGGCTTTTATTGGCTGAATCTCTAGTACCAGAAAAAGAAGGTGAAATCTTAGATAATACAGCAAAAAACATTGTTGATGCGTTCATTGATTTTGGCTATCAACAAAATCTGGTCATGGGTTTGAGTATAAAGTTTCTGAGCCATATAGTAAGGTAAGTCTAATCGAGGTGTATGAATTCGAATTTCTGTATAAAGCTGTGAATTTACCAGTACGGGCTATTATAGAAGATGATGGGAAGGATGTTGCTCCTGACTTTGGCAACCTTTAAATTCGTTCTCTATTGTTTGTTACCGCAGATAGACGTGCATCATCTTTCAATGCTAGTCCTAATGCCCTTTCTCGGGCATAATATGAAAACTATTAGCAAGTTGCAACATCTGTTAGTTTTAGATTTAGATGGAAGAATAGAGAAATTACCAGAAGAAGTTGGTGATTTGGTTAATCTAAGTTACCTAGGCTTGTTTCTGTCAGAATTGAATGAACTTCCGCTGACATTAGGCAATCTTCAAAAGTTGCAAACTTTGGATATAAGGGGATGTAGATGGCTCAAGGAATTGCCTAGACTAGTGTTCAATATTCAAAATTTGAGACATGTCATAATGTCCAAAAACATTAATGATGGTGAAATTAGAGTTCCAAGTGGAAGTATTGGAACAATGAAAAATCTTCGTACTTTGGATGGTGTATATGCTGGTGGAGGCATTGCCAATGAACTGAGCTTTTAACCCAACTGCGCAAACTCAGAGTTCGATGTGTGTCTGAAGATCATGTTACTGAACTATTTGCAGCCATTACGAAGACTCACATACTGCATTACTTCCAGATTTGGAATCATTCTCTCCTCCGCCACCTTTCATTCTAGATCTCAGTTTAGAGGGTGGCCTTATTGAAATGCCTGTTTGGCTTGCCTACATGGAAAATCTCACTGCATTATATTTATCCGATTCCAACCTTTTAGAGAACCCAACCTCTGCCATTCAACATCTTCCAACTTAAAGCTTCTTACATTACACAGTGTTTATAAAGTAGAGTGCATTGGGAAAGAGTTTTGTGATGCAGGTGGGTTCCCTAAGCTCGAGAATCTTGTGATTTCTTCAGTGGTTACTAGTTGAGTGGACAGAAATAGTAAATGGAGCTTTTCCGAGTTTAAGATATATTGAATTTAGAAAGTGTATGAAGTTTAGATTTCTCCCTGAAGGGTTGGAGAGTATTATTACACTTGAAGAATTGAATTTGTTTAATGTACATGAAGACGTTAGAAGGCAATTATTGGGTGAAGAGAGTTACAAGATCAAGCATATTTCAGTAGTCTCAGTTTGGCCATCAGAAGAGCATCTCTAATGTCACACTTTCTAATTTGCTATAGAATTCCATAATAATTTGAATGTGAATTATGCAATGGAATTTAAAATTTAATCAAACCCTTCAGCTTTTATTTGTATTGAAGTTTTCACTTTTGTTTATTGTTTTTCTTAACAATAATGTATAATAAATGTGCTTAAAACATTACTACAGAAATTTTCTATATTAAGTACTAAGAAATACCCTACTGATGATTTATCCTTTCAACTATAGCTAACAATAATATTTGGTTTATCAACTCCTTGCGGACGAAGGCCTATAACTCCATTTCAATCATCATTTATCAACTTTCAATTACCGAAAGGATTGAGTTTCCCATAGAGGTCTAGAGCTTGCTGAAGTCTCTGTTGTTGAAGTACAAATAGGTCTCTTTACCAGAAGCTGTGGCTGCAGGTTTTGCAGAAAACCCAACATACTCCTTTTCTAACTTGGTTCTGCATATTTCTGCTACATACTTGAAGAGTCCGTGTTTTTGATTATAGGGTTGATCCACGTAATCGTCAACCGGCATCCACTAAGTAAAACAAAATATCAAACAAAGAAATTTTAATAATCTTCTGAGGGCACAGTGTGTGTATATATATAATACTTTTCCCTGGAAGAAGGAACTATTGCAGTACCTGGGCTGCTGCAATCTCTGAATCTTGCTTGTGGATTGTGAATGATTGCGGTCGTAACAAGCATACAAAAAACAAATCCGATTTGTTAAAGAATGATTGATGACTTTGCCTGCGATTGATAAGCAACAAATTGAGATTAAAAATTGATCAACATTTGAAGGAGCTCCTGTAGAAGTCCATTTATTGCATAAAAATTTGTCTGGAAGATGTTCATTTGGCATAAAATAGCATACCTGAATGATAAAATTTCGACAAATTCTGCCTCAATCTGATAAATAACCAAAAGAATAAAGATTCAGATTTAGTATATCGGAAATACTAAAATACAATCAGAATGAGATTAACTCGAGAACTTATTTCTTACTCCAGTTTCTTCTTTAACCTCCCGAACTGCAGCTTCACAGATGTCCTCCCCCTGCAATGAAAATTTCAGTTTATAAGGCAAAATATCAATAATTTTTCTTTTTTAAGCTAACTGATATCGCACCTCATTAACTACTCCAGTAGGTAGCTTCCAATACTCTGTACCTTTGAATATGCCACCCTTTTCTTGAACTACAAGAACCTACACAATTTCACTTCAAGGTTAGAGTTCTAGTCGAGCTACTGTGCCATAATGTCAGACACTTTATGTAGGAACTGAAACAAATGTAATCGTAGTTCACAAAATTAAGGCTATTCATTCTCTGAAAATTTCTCTAAAACCAACAAAATACCCTCTTAAACAGACATTTAAAGCTAAAAGTACCTCTCTTTTATCATTCGCTACAAATGCTCCAATGCCCACTCTATGCGTTGCATTAACTGGAAGGGTATCCGGAGTGCTAGGTAGCCATCGGACCAACATCAAGTAATCTGATTCAGCATGGTGATATCTAAACCCTTCCTTCAGAATTAGCACAAATGATTTATAAGGAAAGATGAAAGATTTGAAGTAATTCTTTGTTCTATATACCCCTCCTTCCTTTGAATATAATTTTCTTTCACTCTAAAGTATGTAAAACATATTGCTTTCTTCGCAGTTCATACCGATCTCAAATTCAAGCAAAGTAAAAATTATTTGTCTTATTATATGCTTTTAGTCTTTCTGTTATATGTTTAGCTGCAAAATTTTAAATTACAAGAAAAATAAAACATGGACTAAAAAGAAACAAAGATTAAAAATATAGAGAACTGAAATATCAACAGGTAGCTCAGGTTTTGGTCTGTTTCAATACCATAATTCCATCAGAGGATGTGGTCCATCTATATAAAAAAAAAAAAAATCTAAATTTTGGAGGGAATTTATGCATTTATCCTTGCATATCTTAAGCTGACGTACGTACCTGAACTACTGGATTGACTAGATTAGAAAGTTGAATTGGCAATTTGATCCAAATCCCTCTCTTCCCCTAATAAAAGCACAATCAAATTAGATTAATGTTTTGGAATGCTGTACAAAGCAGCAAGGCATAACAAGCTGTACCTGTTGCTTCCAATGTGAAAGAGAAGCTCTAAGTATAGGAACAAAAATTTCAGAGTCCATACATTCCTTCATTTCTACAACTACTCCATCATATAAATCATCAACTGCATCAAGCAATCTGACCTCCTTAATTTCATTTTCAGGAACCATTTGCTTCTTCATAGGCATCAAACTTGTGCTAAATGACATGCTCCTCCTTTTCAAGAATGAAAGCTTACTCCGGCAACCTTAAGGAATGAACCCACACATCATCAGCAAAACAGAAACAAAAGAACCAAAATTGTTAATAACATATTTATTTAAAGGAAATATCCTAGCCGTCCGTGTTATTTGGCAGTTCTCTGCTTCGAAAAATCCGACCAAAGCAACATTGTCCAGAAGTTCCATAATTTATTTTGGACTTAGTTTTTTAGAGGCATTTCATCAAACACATGAAAAACGACACTGGAACTACTCGTACCCACATCAACCCACCTTCTAAAAGATCAAATATTAGTAATGATGCAGCCCACAACGTTGCTGGAAATTGACAAAGTTGCAAAAGAATATGAACTTGAAGATATTTTATTAGGGAAAAAATGGCGCGCAAAGAAGATTTTAATGGTTCTGACTTTGTGTATGTTCATTTCAATCTCTCTATCTATATATTTGAATTTCCGTTTGAACAAATGAGAAATAAAGAACCATTGTTTGAAGCCTCCAACAAATATAATATAGCCTCCAACTTAGAATAATGTTTGTTGGTAAAAAACATTATTCTACTTAGTCATATATATAATTCATATATACTATAACAAAAATTGGTTTATATAATGCTATATATAGGTCTATATATACTATAATTCATATATGTCAAAACAAATTACCCTTAGACTCACTTATTTTTTAGTTGATTTGAATTTTTATTGGTTTACTCGGAAATGTTATTATTATTATTATTATTATTATTATAGTCACAGGAAACATATCAATGATGTATAAATGAGTTTTTTTCTTTTTTTTTAAAAAAAAGCATAGAATGAGTTTTTATGTTATTTTATTTTATTTTTATTTTATAATATGTATAAAATGAATTTGATTGAAGAATTGTCACGTGAATAAAGTTGAATTTTTGTGTCTATTTTAATTTACAATACAACATTCCCTTAAAACATAATTTACTGGAGATTAGCTTATCATAATATATAGAGTAACTTTCCTTCAGAACTCAAATGCATTTTGTTTGTTAGTTCATAGATTAAATGGAAATTTGGTTTGTCTTCTTCCTTTAATCATATATGGAAGAAGGATCAAAGATTAATTTATCACTTAAATTTCACAAGTTTCAATTAATAAAATAAAAGTTGAAATAAATGATGCTTTTAGGATCCTGGGAATGAAACTTATCATTTATGCCCTTAAAACCTCCACTTGACTACTATAGAACCGGTAATGGTCGTCAACGCGAATAGTCAATCGATGGGAGCAATTGATGGTACCAATAAGTTCGACAAATCGAGAGTTTCAAGAATATGTCCTTAGTTCTTTGGTTTAACGTCTTTGGCGGTAATAATAAGTTTGATTCCAAAAAAAAAATGAAATGAGAAAGGAAGGGCAGGAATCGAGGAATTAAATCCATTAACACCAATAGAGGAGTTAAAACAAAAAACCAAGGCTATATTCTTGAACTTCTCTATTGACGAGCTTATTGGTACTCCATCGTTTTTACTGATAGACAGTTAGCTGTGATCAGTTTATAAAGTTGACAATATACTTATGTTCTAGTTAAGTATGAATTTGAACCAATCGACCAAAAAATTTCAAAGAACGATTTCAAGGCATTCCGCTAGATGAACGGAGGTTTTGAGGCCATACATTGAAAGGTCTCATCCTTATATTCCTAAACATCATTTATTTCAACTTTTACTACAGAAATTGAAAGATATGAAACTTGGATGACAAATTATTTTTTGATCTTTTTAGCATAGATGACCAAAGAAAGAATACAAGCCAAATTTCCATATAGCAATATGCACTTGAGTCTTGAATTCATTTTTCAAAACATAAGGAGATCAGAGTATAATTAGTGAAATTATAGGGATTTAAGAGTAATTCTCCTTTTTTATATATATTATTTCTGAATGTGGTAATTTAGATGACATTATATTTGGTCTTAACATTAATTATATATATATATATATATATAGCTCAAATCATATAAATGAATATGTATTTAAAATTGATTTGAGCAAAATATATGTATATATATTTTTAAAATGATTTGAACAAATAGTTAAGAATTTTTAAAATGAAAAAAAAAATCATGTATGTTCAAATAAATAATTAATTCTAAATCTTCATGTATACCATATTTAGTTTCTATAATAAAAAACCATGTAAATAGTAGAAATATAGGTATATATTAAATAAAATAATTTAAATATAGCAGTCTTTAATACTTATTTTATACAAATATCACTTAAAAAATAACCATTAATTAAGTATGGTATATACATATACATTAAATAAAAAATAATAAATGAATATAACGTTTACTAAATAGTAAATAAATTATCAATTTAAAATATATTGAATTATATCCTTTTTCATAATACTTCACCTGAAAATTATTTAACCTTGCATGTAACTCTCATTTCTGATGTTTCTTTTTTTTTTTAATGAAGGGAAATGATTTTTGGTACTAGTTGCTGCTAATCTTTTATAAAAATTATAAATTATTTTAAAAGACTTAATTGAAATTACAGTCATTTTGCATTCATTAAAGTGTCAGATTAGATTTTCCCAATTTTTAAATAATTTTTTTTTTAGTTTAAAATTTGAAAAATGTCTAAAATAATATAAAATCCTTCCTTTTTACATTATTTTATACGTTTACATAATTAAAATATTAAATTTGAGTAATTAAGAACTGTAACATAAATTGTTTATACCTTTAATTAAAATTTTTAAAATAATATAACCTGTTATTAGTAGACACCAAATTCAATGAATATAAAAAACTACTTTCTTGTGCTGTTTAATTAATATTACCATTTTCTTTTTTAGAGCCAAATTTAAAAGTTGCGTGGAGTTTATATGTAAACATTTTCATTTTGAGCTATAATTATAAAATAATAACAAGAAATTAAAGAGAGATAAATTTAGAAAATAAAAAGAAAAGAAACATTTCATGCATACCTTAACCTTCCGAAACCTTCGATCTATAATTGAATTTTTTTGTCCCCTAACAAAGAAAAAGTATAATTATTTAGAGTTGGTCTGCGAATTGCAAAACTTACCACCTTAGAATCGGATATATATATATATATATGTATATATTAAACTGATATTTCGTAGAAACTTGCAAAACATTGATAGCTTTCCTTCCTCCTCCATTCGTCATACCTTCTACTTCTACCGGGTCAACGTTTCACTGTCATATTTTTCAACTTTAGTGACTCTTTTAAGATAATTAATTTTTTTCCCGACATCTACAGTACGTACAAAATCAGAACACTCAAATAATTAAAAAAAAATTAGGTAAATGAATTGTTTTCTTATAACTCGAGAAATTGCGCTTAACAACATATTTCTATTCTTTTTTTAAGGAAGAAGAGAGTCTTTCTTTATTATGAGAATAGTTTTATTTCTTTTAATTTTAAAACATATTCCACGAACTAACCATGAATATTTAATATTTTATATTTAACGAAACTAAATATTTGGCCCTTACATTTTTAATATTAGTATAATTTAGTCTATTTAGTTCAAAACTTTACATTGGTTTAATTTTTTTTTTTTTTTAAAAAAAATTGGATCATAAAATTAGAAGGACTAAATAGTATAATATTAAACTAAATAAACAAATAATTAATTTCATAAAATACGGAACTAAATAATAATTATCCCTTGATTAGTTTTATTTTTATATCCATTGAATAATATTTTCAAATAAATAAGGATAAAAACTCAATAATCTGATTATTTTTTTACAAAATTTGATGACAAAAAGCAAAAATTACATAGACTAAATAATATAATCTTAAAAAATAAGGGCCAAATAATTAGTTTTAAAAAATTTGAGTAGTTTTTAGATAGAGTGCTGATTCTTGAGGAATCTCACTTTTTTTTTTTCAAACACCGGGTAGATTATTATTATTTTTTATGGAAAGTATTTAAATAAATTATTTGTATAGAGTTTCAATTAAAAACAATTAATAGTTGCTAAATTTATTATGAATTTATAATTTTTCCTAAATTTAATATAATTTATAATACAATGTAATATTTGCATAATCTAACAAACAAGTGTTTTTAATTTTAACTCTCAGTACCATTTTAGATAACTTCGGAGTTGCTGCGCCCTGTCAAAGTCTTGCCATCCATCTCAAGGAACGGAAGGCCAGCAGAAAATGTACAGGAAGAAGGAAAGATGTTTCATATCTCTCTCTCTCTCTCTCTCTCTCTCTCTCTCTCTCTCTCTCTC
>CANUEY010581199.1:0-17350 GCA_948099555.1 Croton setiger
AGCCTGCCTACTGTCTGCCTGCTTGGCCCTGGAAACCTGACTCTCCAGCCAACTACCCGACCACCGTACGTCTTCCTCCGGTGGCCTTCCGGCCAACTAAGACCACGTTTCTCTTCCTCTACACACCCTCTAGCTAACCATTGGAGCCAAATTCCCAGAAACTCTCTAGATTTAAAGATAAGAGTCCCCAAAGTTGGCTCCTCAACACTGTTTACCCAAAATCCAGAATCTGTCTATCTCTCAACCCAACTTCTAGCAACTTTTCCGGCCACCTCCGGTGAATTTTCTGGCAAACTAAAAAGATAGATCTCTAAACAAACATACCATCTACAACCCCATATAACCAAAACTTACATAGGCTTCATCAATTGGAAGTTATAAGCCTCCAAAGTAGCAACCTCAAAACTGCCTCTATACTTAGAATTTCTACCCAGAATTTTGTTTCTCTTCTCCCACGAATTCCAGCCCTTTTCTAACCAATCTAACACATCAAATCACTTCATATGCAACCTAAAAACATGTCAAAACAGTTGGATATAAAGATTAGCCAAGATTTTGCCTAATTCTCTCTTCTTTTCTTCCTTTCTCTTTCTTTTTCTCTCTTTCTCTTCTTCTTCTCTTTCCATTTCGTGTACCACCTCTTCCCTTGCTGTTCCAGCCACAAAATTGCACCTTTACACCTCACAAATCAAGTCCCTAGGCTGCCTCTCCAGCAGCAGCTTGCTAATTAACCTAAACATATCAAAATTGCCTTAAACATAACTTAACATAAAAGGTTTCCTTCTTCCTTTTCTTCAAATCACTCAACCTCACAAACCAGCCTATAAATTCATTCTAGCAACCATTTCAAATACATTTTGGTGTCGAAATAATATGTAGAACACGTGTCTGAAGTTTCGTAAAAATCGGAATCCGAAAAGGGGTCGTGGTTCGCTCGGTGCCCTAAACCGAGTCCGAAGCTCGATGATTTTTACGGAACCGTAACCATACGACGTCGTCGTATAATTTTGGTCCCAAAACTCTTTAAATCATGTATCAAAACATATATAATCATATCAAAATCATATGGTTCATATTTTACGCGATTTCGGCATTTTCCGATCGCGCGGGTCCAAAACCCTTAATTAGCTCCGTTTGTGTCTTTCAACGGCAAACAAGCCTATAAAATAGCTTATAACTCTTATTCCAACCATATATTATTATATTCAAAACATATCCAAATCATTTACTTCATTTTCATGTCATATATCAAATCAACTATAATGCATTTTAATCAAAAATGCACAAAATGCATGAAATGACGTAGGACTTAGGTCAGGGGTGTCACAGTTTCAAAATAATAGGGTATCCAAATTTGTCGCTGCTACAACAACGGCGGGCGGTCCGGAGACCATCAGCGCCGGAGGCTACAAACACAGCAGTAAAATCATGGCCATGGGATCTATTACCAGCAAAGGCAGAGGGCAAACAGAAGAAGGCAGAAGGCAGACAGAGGGAGAAGGAAGGTAAACAGGTGGCGTGGGTAAAAGGGAACAGAAAAAGCGGAATAAAAAGATAGGATTATCTAGGGAATTCAAAGTAAGTCCCCCAGATTCTGCCTTATCTTCGTCCAGCCCCTCAGTTTTTAAAAAAACTTATTATGACCCTGATAAGTGTGATATATTTCAATTGAACCCAGGCAGCCTTAAAACCTCAATAAATTTTAAAACCGCCTGTATAACTCTCAATAATTGCCCTAAAGAAAATGGTAATAAATGGATTTTGGACTACAGAGCCACAGACATTATGTCATATGACATCTTCGACTTCAAGTCTCTAATAAAATCCCACAAAACTTGTATCCAGACTGCTAACGGAGGGTATTCTCTAGTCAAAGGAGCTGGGACAATTGTTATCAGCCCAATTCTCCAGTTAACCAATTGTCTTTATGTTTCAGACCTGTCTCATAAACTGTTGTCTATTATTCATACCACAAAGGAGCTTAATTGTATAGTTCTAATGCATCCTATCTTTTTTATTTTATAGGGCATTCAGAAGGGGAAGATCATTGGGCATGGATCTGAACATAATGGGTTGTACTATGTCAATGAGATGGACCAACAAGGCACTGCATCGCTTGCCCACGGAACAATTGACCATCGGATTTGGCTATGACACTGACGGATAGGGCATCCCTCACTAGGTATTTAAAAATTTTGTTTCCTCGGTATTTTAGCAATAGTAATCATTTTAATTGTGAAACCTGTATTTTAGCTAAAAGTCACCTATAATCTTTTTCCCCAACAAACACTAGAGTTGATAATCCATTCCTATTAATGCACTCGGATATTTGGGGACCAGCATCAGAGGTCAGTAAAAGTGGTTATTCTTATTTTATCCTTTTTATCAATGGCTGCACTAGAATGACCTGGGTATATTTTTTAAAAAATAAATCTAAAGCACCTAAAAAATTCATCTTCTTCTATCATCTTATCCAAACCCAATTTTAGAAACAAATTAAAATACTTAGGTCAGACAATGGTGGGGACTATGTTAACCAATCCATGAAACAATTTTTTTAAGAAAAATGTCTTATACACCAAACTACCTGTCCACATACACCTCAACAAAACGAGGTGGCAGAACGGCAGAATCAGAATCTTCTTGAAATGGCTTAAGCAGTCATGATCGAGTCCGAAGTTCCACAATATTTTTGGCCTGAAGCCATTGCCACTTCCACATATCTTATCAATCGCCTTACTACCAAAACCATCAACCTTAAGACACCATTGAACATGTTAGCTCAGTACACCTGGGTTCCATCAATTCTAAACCTTCATCCTCAGGTGTTTGGGTGTACAATGTATGTTCACATTCTGAAACACAACAAAACCAAACTTGATCTCTGTGCAGTTAAATGTATCTTTGTAGGGTATGGTATCAATCAAAATAGGTATCGATGTTTTGATCCTATCACAAACCAAATATATACGACAATGGACTATGACTTTCTTGAAACAGAGTTTTATTATAACCAACTCAGTGGTCAAGGGGAGAATTATATGTTCCCACTAAGCTGGTTACATAGTCCAATTCGTACTGAAACTACTCAAAAAGTGCAGCAGGCTATGTTACCGAGTCTACTAGAGACGTGGAACAGTCTGGTATACCAAAAATTTTTGCATCTTCTCCGTCGAATGCACCTGAGGTTAGTAATTCTAGAACTGTTTCAGATTCTTTTATAAGTAATCCTAATTCTACAGAGTTAGAAGAACAAAATTCTAATTTCGAAGGGTTGGGAAAATAAAACCCTGAGACACAATAGGAGAAATATACTCTTCCACCAAGAAGTAATAGGGGAATTCCATCAGAACATACAAGCCAGAATATGAACCTCGGAGGTCAAAATATACTGTAACAAATATAGTGAGGGGAGCTTAAAAGGAAAAACATCTAATAGCTCCCTATATTTAGCTAGTACACCCAGTACAGTAGAAGAAGCAAAAAATAGTGAGAATTGGAGAAGGGTTATGCAAAGTGAAATGGAAGCGGTAAAAAAACGAAACAAGGGAAAAGACCAAGATACCACATGGAAAGAAACCTGTTGGGTGCAAATGGGTGTTTATTATAAAATACAAAGTAGATGGAACCATGGAAAGATACAAGCCAAGGTTGGTAGCAAAGGGTTACACACAGACTTATGACACAGACTATTCCAAGAATTTCTCTCCAGTAGCCAAAATAGACACATTCATGTTCTATTTTCTATGGCAGCCAACTGGCCATCGCATCAGTTTCATATAAAAAATGTCTTCCTATATGGTGACTTGAAGGAAGAGGTATATATGGAGGCTCCTCCAGGGTTCTCAGAAGGCTTTTGTCCAGGAGAAGGGTATAGGCTTTATAAGGCGCTTTATGGATTAAAACAGTCACCGAGAGCATAGTTCGGAAAATTTACCACATCCATGAAAAAATATAGGTATTACCAAAGCAACTCAGATCACACCTTGTTCCTCAAGAGAAGAGAAATATTTGTAACCTGTCTTATCATATACGTAGATGATATAATCATCACGAGTAATAATAAGGAAAAGATGGAGGCTCTAAAAGAAAATCTTTCCAAGGAATTTGAAATGAAAGACCTTGAAAGATTGAAATATTTTCTCAGGATAGAAGTCTCAAGATCTAAGCAAGGAATTTTCATTTCTCAGCGAAAATATGTTCTTAATCTACTTACAAAAACAAGGTTACTAGATTGTAAACCTGTTGATACTCCAATGATGGTAAATCATGGTTTACGATTCATAGAAGGTACTAAGCTGACAGATCGTGAACAATACAAGAGACTAGTAGGGAAACTCATATATCTCTCACATACGAGACCAGACATAACCTACGCTGTGGATATAGTCGGTCAGTTCATCATAAACCACAGAAAGACCAAATGGAAGTTGTACTTACGATTGTCCGATACCTTGAAGGAATCTCTAGGTAGAGGTGCAATGTTCCGAAAGAATGATCATTTGGAAATTCAGGCATTTACTGATGTAGACTGGACGGGCAACCCGGTCGACAGATGATCAACTTCTAGTTACTTTACGTTTGTTGGAGATAACCTTGCTACTTGGAAGGGTAAAAAAAAGGTGGTAACTCTTTCAAGCGCTGAAGCTGAATTTCGAGGACTTGTCAGAGGACTCACAAAATTTTTATGGCTAAGGAAGTTATTAAACAAAATCGGCTTTATGTCAAATACTTGTGAACTGATGTGTGACAACAAGACTGCAATAAGTATCTCAGAGAATTCAGTTCAACACAACCGAACAAAGCAGGTTAAAGTTGAACGGCACTTTATAAAGGAGAAGATTGAAACTAGGATCATTTGTCTACCCTACGTACGTTCGGAGGAACAACTGGTAGATATACTGACTAAGGCAGTACCTGGGAAGTTATTTAGTGAGATTATGGACAAGCTGGGTGTCGAAGACTCTACAACCCAGCTTGAGGGAAAGTATGAGAAACAAAAATCTGGAAAATAGGAAGAAGTCAGTAAGCTAGAATCAAATTCAAAATAATAAACAAACTTAATCTAGAAGAGTAAAAGTAGAAAGAATTTGTTATTACTGTGTAGTATAAATATGTACAAGCAAAAATGGAAAAGACACAATACAATTAGAAGAATCATTCTGTTCTTCATTCCCTTTTCTTTCTTAATTTTGTAACACATACAGCTATAATACGATTTGTGCTCATTGCCTTGAGTGCTGGAGTTCGATTGGCAATTAACTTATGCATTTATCCCATTTGGGCTAGTGAGGATTTGCACAACTTGGTTGTGAAAGATTTTATGCGAGTGACAACTTCCTTGGAAGGTTGTGTGAACCAGTATCTAAATTGTGTAGAATATGAAAGGATCCCCTCCAAATTCCTTACTTATCAACCCTCTAATGACCCACTTTATAGTGGCTATAGAGCAATATAGAATCTACAAGCCAAGAGGAAACACTGATGCGTTTTGCTATTTGGGAGCCGCCTCATGGTCCTTACAAATCATTCTATTACCCATGGAGGAACTATGTCAATTGAGTAGTGCGCTAAGGCATTGTGCATTCATGCTCATGCCATTGCATGGTTGTATACTTTCAGAGATACAGGCTCATGCTGAACAAAGATAAGTCTTTCGTCAAGAATTGAAAACTGAAGAATCTGAAGGGGCTAAAGTGTTGCGAGAACTTTGGAACAAAGTGACAAAAAAATGGAAAAACTGGGTTCCCAAGACTTCCTTTTAAAGTTGTGTAAGGCTGCATAAGAGTTACAAAGGGAGACGGACAATAAATCATATCTTCTTGTCAATGCAGAGAGCTCGGAAATTGGACATGCAGCAAATATTCATTATAATTACTTAATTAATAAAATAGTAATAATTAAATTTTTTAAAGATTCAGTTATTGTAATTGGATAGTAAACCATTATGAGATCATCGAAATCAAAGACATCCATGGCTTTCATTCACCAACAGATTCAATGTCACTATATATGGGGATTTGCCTGAAATCGGAAAGCCTCTGGTGTGTTCTCTTTCTCATCGATGAAGAAGATGAAGAGCAAAAGGCCCTATATCTGAAGTGACGATAGGGATGGCGGACCAGCTTCATATCGTTTCTATTCCATCAATGTTCCGTTCTTCCATTGTTTTTGTCATCGTTTTTTCTGCCGACGAAGAGGTTGCATGGAAGCAAGTAGAATAACGTAAGGTTGACATAGGTTACTGAGATTTTTCCGTAATTTTATTTATTCATTTATTAATTGTTAATGGCCTCAAAAACCTTGTTAACAATAAAAATGACATTTTTGTCAATTATTTTCAAATAATGGTTAGATTGACTTAAGGGCCTGAATTTATCGGCTTTTTGCTACAATTCCCATTTCTTTTTTTCAAAGGGAATTCATTCCCTATATAATTTTATAAAGTCAAAATATCAAAAATAATAACAAATTCAATGTTTAAAAGATTACTTTTATTTTCTAATAAACCTATACGAAGCTCAGATATTAACAGTGTTTCTTTCTTCTCATGTAAATTATGCCTTTCAATTTATTTGACACTTTTTTCTATAAACCAAAATGTAATAATTTAAAGGTAATCAATTTAATATTAGAGATTGTAATTTATAGACTTTATCTCAATTTTCACTCAATTTCTAATTTAAAGAAAAAAAAAAAGAACTCTTCCCTGCAACAGTATTGCATTCTTTTCACCTCAACAGATCAAAACTTATGTTTCGAAAAATTAAGCACTAAATATATGTATGCTACAGTGAGTTCAATCCTCTCACAAGTTGTATACACAATCAACTGGAAGTGCTTTCGGTAGAATGGCCAACCAGCAACTTATATCCAAGCAACCAAGTCATGATTGTGTAAAATTTGTAGCGTGCATCAGAGCCAACACCTCCCGGCAGTAGTGGCTAGCTAGCATCTCAAATTATTTCAATATCTGCAATCTGCAACCTCGGGACTCGAAACAGTCGTTATAACCTTGAGAATCCCTCCACCGGATTGAGCAAAATTTCTACTCGTACAAGCTCAAACACCAGGTATTAATCCATCTAAACGAAAAGATGTGTGTAGTTAAAGATTGCTCAGCTTTGCTGATTGAGTGAATTTGAAATTGTTTTTCCAACTTCATTGCACAAAACTTCAGCATTACTTCCTTGTACTGGCTTATGAACCACAACTGTTACAGACCCAAAGTTCAAGATACCCTCCATTCCAGGTGGCATGATTTTCCCAGTTCCCATAAGGGTAATAGGGACTACAGGGACACCCGTTTTTGCTGCTACAGAGAATGCACCTTTCTGAACATCACCAGAAATTTAAAAAAAAAAAAATGTAAAAGAAATTTAAGAATCAAGTTTCAGAATGAAGTTGTCTGAAGTTCTATAATCAACCATCATTCAAATATTTATCAAGGTGAAGATGCGTAAATGCCGCACCACATCCAGGAGGTTTGTCCTCGTTTATGTTGTCTTTTTTACTCTTTATTGCTTTCACAAAATTAATTGACCTTTCACCAACAGAATAACTCATCACACAACAAGCTTATAAATGTGTCTTACCTTGAAAGTGCCTAATTTCCCATTTTTGCTTCGTGTCCCCTCTGGGAAGAAAAACACTGAAGCTCCCTTCTTTACTAATTCAATGCAACGTTTAAGACACTCCTGTAAATGAAAAGAGATCAGAATTTGAAATCTTAACCCATGAAAAAATAAAAAGGAATGAACTTGATTAATGCACTTTTTTTACATTAACATCGAGTAAAATATATATAAAGTAATATAACTGCATCAATAATTAATAACAAGAAATGAAAAAGCTCACCAACTGACTTCTGCTGTCCATACGTTTCAAAGGAATGAATCCCAGCATAAACATGGCCCACCCAATAATGGGATATAGAAATATTGCTGTCTTGCTTATAAACTTGAAGCTTCTTCCAAGAGTAAGAAGTGCGTATATATCTAGAAAACTTTGGTGATTTGAAACATAAACAGCAGGAATATCTGAAGAAGGGAGATTCTCCAATCCCTTGTACTTGATTTTAAGAAATGGCATGATGGTCAATGTTGCCCAAATTTGCGCAATGAGGGTATGTGCTTTTCGTCGGTATTGATCCAACAAGAGAACAAAAGGATGTTGTATCAACATCATCACAAATAAAAATATGGCTGCAATAGCAGTAACTGCATAAAAGCACATTCCTCTAACTTTTGACCCTAATTTATTCTCTGCACCTTGAACAAGTTATTTACGACACATATTAGCGGAACTTTGAAAATGAAATAGGCAGCTCTACCAGAAAAGATATTAAGGAGAAACCTGATGATGGATATGCAGAATCAGGGATCCCATTTCCTACAAGTTCAGATCGTAAAACTGTATTTCTTGGCAATTTTTTCTTGCTACTCAATTTATAATAGAAAAGTGGCAATTTGAACTCCTCTTGCAAACAACAAGTCCAAAACACTCCTACATGCTTCCTTGGGATGCACAAAGAGCCATTTGAAGCAGCTATCAAAACAGAAAGAGAATGTTTAAAAGATCTAAACTTATCAAACCACAGAACCAAAGGATCACCACCACAGAATGTAACGATAAACATCATAGAAAATTCTACTCTTCAGAACCTTTGAATAGAAAAGAGGATAATAAAGAAATGATGATATTGGCATCCCACAAGATTCACAGATTGTAGAACTCTCTACAAGAGATTGAATTAAACTGTCATTTGTAATTGTGAAAGATCTAGAACCTAACTACTTTTTAGTTCACATAAGCATAAAAAATCAATATTACTAAAATCCTAATACTCAAGTCACAATGGCTAGCCCAATTCATATTATGAGCTACTATACTAAAAAAGAACAACCACCTTTCTATCCAATTCAAGAGCTAATCTGAGCATGCAGGCCAGAGTGGTGCTCCATATGTTACTAGATCCCAACGTTGCATATGTTGAGACAAGTAGAAAAAAAGAAAGAGTCCTCCAAAATCTATTACATGTGAAATGGACAGGTAAACTGCACAAATTTCGTAATCAATTTTACTGAATTGCAGAAAACCACAGAAAACTTCTGTCCAAACAAAAAAAAAAAAAGGTTAAACATAATTGCAACATGCTCATTCATTCAGCCAAAAGTGTATATGGTTTACATATGTGATGACAAATATAATAGCCACCTGAAGTTCTCAAAATTGTTTGTTTAAATGAAGAGTGTCCAACATGTAGTCCTTTATGTGAACATAACTGCAATTAATAAAATCATTTCAATCCAGTCAAGATCCATAAGTGATTTCTAAGATATAAGATATCGATAATCCACAACAGATAATAGAGAGAGAGAGAGAGAATAAGCAAAAAATGGTTCCTAATTCCCAGCTTGACAGGGTCTGAGGTCAATAGTTTTGACCATAGTTTGTTGGCAGTTGGCTGGGAAGTTAATTACTCCCCCGCAAAAGAGAAAAGAGAATGAATTTTTTTTTTTTTTCCTCAAGAAGAAAAAAGAGAGAATTTCCATCCAGTGAAAAAAAAAGGAATGAACAAGGTAAGCAACAAAGTTCGAAAATTCCAATCACTTAGAGTCAGATAGAAATTACCTAACCTCAAATCAAATTTAAAAAAGAATAAAGGAAAAGAAAACATTTCCCAGTCATTTCCTCCAATTCCTAAGTAACCAAGCAGATACAAAAATTGGGAAAAAAAACTAATAAAAATATTACCAGCGACGAAGAAGACAAAGAGCAAATACTCAATCTTCTGTGACCTGAAATTTTTCATTACCAACAAAAAATCACAAACCAACCAAAAGTAAACTGAAAACAACATGTGTGTGAGAGATAGAGAGATTACAAATGTAATTTACAAGCAACTTCCATGATTAATCCCATAAAAACTCAGTAAGAATAGATAGAAAAGAAGTAAAGATATAATGGTTTTGTATTCCAAGAAATTACAAAATCAGATTGTTAATCCTTTTGCAGAAACAGCAAATGGCACCAATTCATTGGGGCTTCAGATCTAAACAGTGAATAATTGAATATAATCAGTTATCCTCTTCTAGGTTTTTTTCCCGTCTCAATACACAAATTTTATTGAAGTTCCAAAATAACAATGTTTTCATAATCAGACCGGAGATCAAACTAGACTTACTACCGGATCACAGTTGAACATGGTTGGACCGGTTCAACTGGGTTTTTTTTCTGCTTTTAAATTTTAATATTTTACTAGCAAATAAGAATTCCATCTCAATGTACAGATTGCAATAAATTCACCCAAACTATCACTAAAGATGCATTATTTGTTGTATTTTTCACCAGTGGCAAGCAAGTAAATGTGTGCCAGCTGCACTGGATAAGAAAAACTAGTAGCCTGCCTAGCTCGATCAATTTTCAATGGAAAATTTAGTACTCTCTCCACCAAATCTTGAATAAGCATAAAAATCGAACTTGAACTAACTTAATTCCCAAAATTCATGAGGGGTTAAGGTTCCATAAATGCAGAAAATTGATGAATTTAAAAAAATAAAATAAAATAAAGAATATCCTGCATCACAACTTGCACAAAAAATAGATTTATTATGATGGGCTGAAACCAAGTTGTATCAATATATTTAGATCAGCAAGAAAACCAAATCAGGTAGAAATCCCATAATCCTTTACTCTACCTGACACATAAAATAGCTCACAATAATTCATATTCATACCTTAAAGAAAAAAAAAAAAGCAAATCCTTCCATCACAATTAAAATCAAATGTTCAAGAGAGCAACTTCGGGTTTCAAAGCATGTAATCTTATATAGGAAAAAAATGGAGAAAAGAAGTATCTTTGCTGTAAGAATCGAAAGCTGTTCTCCAAAATCGTAATGAAGAATCTCATAAGATTACAATTAACAATTAATATTTGATCAGTTCAAAACCATAACAACCAATTAACATTTTATCAAAACAAAAACCACCCAAAACAGAACAACCAATTCACATTTAATAAGAATTTCACAAGATTAAAATCAACAATCTCATGGAAGAAGCAGCGAAAACAGCAACAATTCAAAACAGGATGTGAACTAACCTAGACTGGCCTCGGTTAGAGTGGGCAACGCCATCGTTGGAGGAGCCGGCGGGACTAGTGACGGAGTAAGCCAGCGGTCAAGGAACAGACAGCCTTGCTCGTTGTTTATTTCCTTCCAGAAATTGTCGCGACGAGGACACAGACTTTGACGGAATACCTGGCGGCTAATATGGACGGAACTCACGGCGTTGTGGATGAAGGTGAAGAAAACAGTCGTGAAATGGAGAAGTTAATCAACAAACAAGAAGAAAAGACGTAAACAACGTAGTTTCATATTGGACCGGCCGATCCGATTCACCAGTTGAACCCGTTTTTTAGTTTTTTTTTTTTTTTTTTTTTTTGTCCATCTGTGTAGCTGAACTTGAACCTAAATGGGCGGGGGGCTTTCTTTAGAAAGTGTCCACATTCAAATCGTGAAAAAAAAAGATATTGGTTAAAATGTGTATAAATATAGTCATAATTATTATTCGAACTCTTAATTTAAAATTAAGAATTCAGATACATGTTATGTGAACTCAAGAATTCGGATAACAGATATTCGAATTGGTTAACCCGCGCGATTAATTTGACAAAGAGACACTTGTCAAAGTCACAAAAATTCAGATAACTAGTATCCTAAGTTAACTTTTTTTAAAAATGACGAATAAGCAGCTAACACGTGTACAAGTACTGACAAAATGTGTAGAAAATTAGTTCTCAAATTTATATTATGAACTTTATGTCAATAAAAATTACAAAAGAACCCAGAACAATCAGAGCAGTTAAAAAAAATTGTAGTTTTATGAGAGAGTCTGTATTGTTTCCATACTGTTCAGAAATATTTTTTATCTAGATTTCTTTATAATTGTTCAAAATAGCATACACCACTCCATTTCTGTTAAATATATATTAGAGTAGTGCATTTTCCACTTGTGAATGGCGTAGTTGACTTGAATGACAATTGTGTTGACACATCAATATGCATCGATGCTCAGTTGTCTTTCAATTAATTTGTTGATCGGGTATACAGAAGGTGGATAGAAACGTGGTGCGACTGTATTTTACTATGGTGTACACAGAATACAACGGCGCTATACGGTATATCATTAAATGGCTGGAATTGTACGTAATAACGGAACAAATTGTTGATGTTCAAGTGGTTATTGTTTTTAAACTATTTGTCGTAGGGGAAACAAGTGGAGCTGCACATGAGAGTATCAACCCAAAATATACATAATAGGCAAATGAGGATGTTAATTTAACGGTTTATAGTCCGAATGAATGGAAAAATAAGGAGATTGGAAAAGAGGATGAGGAGATGTCTGCGTAAAATGGTTCTAATAGTGATGAAGAGTACGTGTCATCGGACGAAAGTGTTGACAATGAGACCGATGTACCTATAACATCGGGCCATTTTGCCTACGGTGATACAGGCGAGGAAGACCTGAAAGAGAAGAATGCAAAGGAGGCTTCAAATGTGGGACGGAAATACAAAGAGTATTGATGTTGGAATATATTTCAAGAGCAAGCAGCCGGTGCAGGATGTCGTGGCTATGTGGTCGGGAAAAATAGACGTGATGGATAGTTGAGAGCAAAAAGAAGACGTGGGCAGTGGAATGTGTAACTCGCGAGTCTAAGTTTACCCGGGAACAACTATACGGGGAAACTTGCGCATAGAGTATAGGAGCATCTAAAAAGTCATGTTTAGGGTTGTGAAGGATGGTTAAATGGATGGAGGAGCACAACTATGCGGGCGCAAACATTGGGAATAAGGATAGAAACATGACCTCCAAGGATATTTTGCGCTTATTACGCCTCAAGGAACCGGGCTATAAGGTGAAACACATTCAAACAGAAGTCCACAACCAATTTCAAGTAATTTAATTATAATGAATTTATTGAATTTATTTTAATGTGTTGAATTTACCAATTCCAATTAAAGGTCGGTTACAAAAAAGTGTGGCATAACAGGACGAAAGCTATTGAGGTAGTTTATGAGGCATGAGACACCAATTTCAGAGAAATTCCCAAATATATGGCTGCGTTGCAAGCGACGAACCCAGGCACAACGATACAGTTCAAGTTCCAAAAAGGTACTGAAGATTGTCATAGACACATCCTCAGATATGTTTTCTAGGTGTTTGGGGCCTCTATGCAAGCATTCCAGGCATGTCATTTGGTTTTGTGCGTCGATGCAACCCACTTTTGTGGGTCGTTCAAGGGAAAACTAATGATAGTAGTGGTGAAAACATTAAACAACAATGTTCTGCCAGTAGCATTTGCGGTCATAGATGATGAGACAACGCACAGTTGAAAATGGTTCCTAAAATACCTACAATTGAATGTTTTTGGCAACCGTTGTACCTACATAATCTCTAATGGCCGCCAGGGTATCGTTTTCGATGTGGAGAAGATATTTGAGAAGGAATGAAAGCCCACAGGTTTTGCATAGAACACGTGAAGACTAATATGTCAACGCGATTTAAAGAGGGGAGTCTGAAGAAACTATGTCAAGAAATCGGTACTGAGTTGCGGGAGAGAAAGTATGTCGCTGTATGGCAAAAGGCAGCACAGAAAAGCGAGGGAGATTATTTCTATTTGCAAGACATCGACACTGAGAAATTGACTCTTCTCGCTAGCGGCTGCAGATGAGGTTTGTCACCACCAACATCGTAGAGAGCTGCAACAACGTTCTAAAAGGGTCTCGTCACTTCCCAATTAGAACTTTGATCGAATCGGCAATGGAGAAAACGGTTAGTATGTTCCAATGAAAATTACCTCAGATAGAAAAAGGCCAGACTACCCTTGCACCATATCCAATGAAACAGTTTAACAGGAATAGGTAGCATGCAAAGGCCCATACGGTAACTTTCTACAACATCAGGTCATTTTCTCCACAAAGTGATAACAGGAAGTAGCAACACACCGGTGGTGAAATACAGATGTGGAATCGGCACCTGCAGAAAGTGGCAAACTACTGAAACATCAGATAGAAAAAGGCCAAACTGCCTTTACACCACATCCAATGAAACAATTTAACAGGTGTAGGTGGGCGTAGAAGGGCCCATACAGTAAGCTGTTGGAACATCAAGTCATTTTCTCTACAAAGTGATAACAGGAAGTGACATCATACAGGTGGTAAAATACAGATGTAGAACCTGCACCATAACCTTATTTATATGGTTTCTACCTAACTTCAGTGGAGCATAATATTTGTATATCCATTTTCAAATAACACATCATCATATAATCATTCATACTATTTTACTATATTTTATTTCATTTTGTATGATTCTGATCTGTCTCATGGATTATATGGATCTTTGTAGTAATTATATATAGGCCATAATAGGTGTAAATATGTATCTCAAATAACTTGCATGAAAAGTAAAGCTTGAAAATTTACTGGCCATCGCGACTGCTACACATTGTGTTGCAGGCACAATGAATATTTGATAACTCTGTGGATGGAGTGTGATGAGAAATCTTGGTCGCTACAGGGTTGCTAGACATCATCGCGGTCGCTACAGGGTTGTCAAACATCATCGCGGGTACGACGATGATGTCTAGCTGGATCGTTATGCTATAGGTAGCAGGCACGTCCTACTGAAAACAGGTGTTCTCTTTCAGCTTTCAACCTGTATCAACATAAAATCAATTCTTAAACTCATTTCATATCACTTTCTTTACACCATATCAACATCAAGCAACTCAATAAATATCATGTGATCGACATCGTTCAAGTTAGTTTTCTTAATCATTATTCTCAGTCATTTATGCATGTTTAAGTATGACGTGGAACCTTATGATAATAACAGCCTCAAACTCGCAGGCACGCTTTGATTAAGAATTCTGAAAATGAACGCAACCCACCCTTTTATAACACTGGTTGCTTATGAAAGCAAGAATGCTAATAACAAAAGGATTTTGTGAGGTAAAAATCAGAAAAACTTCACAAATAGAGTTTGATAAGTAAATCTGAATTCTTGATGCAATCCAAGAATTAGAGTTTATCCCCCTAAAACTAGAATCACACAAAAATATTCTTGAGAAGAATAAGGTAAATTTCAAATTTTAATGAATAATTCCCCTCTTACACGCATATGTTGCCCATTTTATAGTGAAAGACATAATTCCTAATGAAATAAGGAAATCTAACTAAAACAAATCCTAAACAAATCCTAACTAGATAAGGAAATCTTAACTAATCCTACTTTAGCAAAAATTTGTCCAAAAAGCTTGGCCCACAAAAATAGCTAAAATTCACTCTCATGCAACCCATGCACGTTCGGCCCATGCATGCAAAATTCAGCCCAAGCTTGTTTTCCTCTCAAGAAGCTTCATCTCCAAGAAATATTATAACCATGATGTACTTTAGATTTTCCTCAAACTCCTTATCCATCTTCTTGACTTTAAATCTTGTAATTCCTTTGATATTTCTTCTTGTACATACATTCCCAAGCTTGCTTGAAATTTCTTAGCTCGACTCCTTGTCAAAGGACCAGTTGGTAACGTCAAAGGATATAGCCATCTTGTTTGCATCAGAGTAGCTTGCAAAAAAAAAATGTATTTTATTCATATGTATGGGTGATATAATGACTTGGTACTATTTGTTGAATGGTGTTTTTGTTATTTTTTCTAATTCTAAGGGTTGTTCCTTAATTGAATACTAAATTGGATTTCTATTTCTTCTCCTTGTCAAATGACCATTTGGTAACGTCAAAAGATCCTTATCAGCCCTCTTGTTCGCATCAGAGTAGCTTGAAAAGAAAAAATGTATTTTATTCATATGTATGGGTGATATAATGACTAGGTACTATTTGTTGAATGGTGTTTTTGTTATTTTTCCTAATTTTAAGAGTTGTTCTTTAATTAAATACTGAATTGGATATTCTATTTGTTTAATGTGGAGTTATTATTAGGGTTTCTACTTTGTTGTCTTTTCTTGTGTTTAATGTTAAAATTAGTGGTTTTGTCAATGGGTTTGCAGTGCTAACTGTTAGTGATGACCACCGACGATCACTAGTAATCACGTGGTTAGTCAATTCCCATCTATTTCCTAAACCATGTCAGTATGCGTCCAGCTCTATATTCAATATATTTTTTAGTGTTTCTTTGTATCTATACAGCCTTTAGCTTTCTAATTACCTCAAACTCAACCTTTCTAAACAACCTAACTTCATATCTAAGCCACCATATCTCCCTTATAATTACCCATTTGTTGACGCTTAATTTTTGCCCCAAAAAGTACCAATGATGACAAAAATGCCAACAGCTCGATGAAATATCCAGAAGTTCCGTAAACAGCTCTCGTTCGCTCAATCTTCCAGAATATTTTAAAATTTTCCTCTTTTTTAAAGCGTTTTAATGTTTTTAATCAAGAAATTCCCTTTTCTCAAAAAATAATAATTGTTTGAATCCTCGTTTTTAATTTTTAGTTGTTAAGAAAAAATATTAAAATAAGAAAATAATTTCAAAGTCTCTTTTTAATGAATTTTCAATTTTTAAGGTTTGGTTTTGTTTCAATTTTATTCAAATATGATTTATAATTGTTATTTGAATAAAGTTTTAATTTTGTTTTTAGAAAATATAAAAATGAAGTGATTTTGAGCAAATTGGAATGAAAAGGGTGAAATTGAAGAAAATTAGAAGTTTAGGGGTGAATTGATAAATAAAGAAAGAAGGAGGGATGTAATTGAACTAAATTAAAAGTTCTGGGGATAAATGTATAAATATGAAGAAGTTGAAGGGTGAAATTGAAAAAGGGATTAGGGGGCAGATCGAACCAGAATCGGTTCGATCTGAGATTAGGTTCGATTCAAGGCGATTTCTAGTTCAATTGCAATTAAATAAAAAATAAAAATAAAACAACAAAAAAAAATTAAAAAAGAAGACGGACGAAAAATCAAAAGAAATTAAAACAAAAAAGGTTACAGTCGAAAGAAATTGAGAAAAGGGGAGCTAGGGTTCTTAGGCAAAACTGAAAAGGGGATTTCGAAATCAAAGGGAGAATTGATAAGAATTGATGAAATTGAAGAGGGAATTGAAAGAATTGAGTGAAATTTGAGTGAGATTAAAAGAGAAGAACAAAAAATGGGGATTAATTGGAAGGTCGACAGTGGACAGAAAAGGAAAAAGGGAGGAGCGTCGAGTGGAGCGTGGGAGAGAGCGTCTGAAGATTGTGAATGCTCGTACGGAGGCAGTTGGAGAGGGACAGCTGGCCTTATCTGATGGAAGAAGCCGTTGGTGAGTTCGTTGGGTGAAGCT
>CANUEY010581379.1:0-63603 GCA_948099555.1 Croton setiger
ATCATATATATCAAACCTCAAATTCAAAGATTATATATATACATATATATATTTATATATATATATATATATATATATATATATATATATATATATATATATATATATATATATATATATATAGAGAGAGAGAGAGAGAGAGAGAGAGAGAGAGAAGAAAATACCTGGTCTTGCATCAAAGATATAAGAGGGCTTATGACAATACCAGTTTTTCCCACAATCAATGGAGGAATCTGGTAGCTATTAACAACAAGGAAAAAATAACAGTATGAATCAAAAAGCAAAAAAAAAAAAAAATAATAATAATGATAATAAAAGCAACCCAAAGAAAAATTAGTTGGGAAAGAGAGAGAGAGAGAGAGAGAAAGAGAGAAGATAAAAAAAAGGGGTTTTACCACAAAGATTTTCCACTTCCAGTAGCCATGACAACCAAACAATCTTTTCTTTGAAGAATTTTCTCGACCACCTCCTTCTGATACGGTCGAAACCCAGAAAACCCAAAGTATTTCTGTAACAATTATCCATAAAAATCAATCATTTCATTTCAAAGATATTATATGATTATCATATATTTTTCGATTAATTGCATGATTGGATTTATACCTTGAGAATAGTTTCCATTTCTTCTCCGCTTTCTCTCCCTTGCTTCTCCCTATGCCTAGAGAACAAACATAAATATTTACACAGTCCCACCCCAGCAGCAGGTTTGCGCAGAGGAACTTTTCCCGCTCTTTTCTTCAACTGGATCAAATAAAAGCCCAAATAATGAGGATTGTTCAGGCTTAGCCCAAAATTAAACGGGGGCCCATGTCACACCTAGAACTAGAAGAGGCCACGGAGTTCCGAAGAACTGATTAACGACACGTAACCAAATTCCGGTGCAGAACAACCTAGAACTCCACTACATTCACTCGAATAAAAGTATAAAACCGTCGAATCCGTCCTTTCTTTTTCCTTAAAATCGAACAGCAGAACCCCAATTTGAAGCCTAAAATATGTTCTTTTTCTTTGCTGGAGGATTAGAGCAGCAAGTACGCCAGGTCCTAAAATCCGGTGTCGGCCGGTGCATAAACTGCGGTTCTAAAGCTGATCTGGTTGAGTACGAGAAGGTTCTCAAGCTTTTTTTCGTTCCTGTATGGAAATGGCCCGGGAAAGAGCCTGCTGTGTATTGTAGAAACTGTAATCTGTTGTTGCCCCAGTCATTTTCAGTGCCGCCATCGCGGACAGACTCATTACCTCCGCCTGCTACTTCGGAGGGCTTGCGTTGCCGTTTCTGTGACCGGGTTGCGGAGCCTGAGTACCGATTCTGTCCTTTTTGCGGAACTCCTCTGTAAATCTGGAAATATTTTGTATGAAAATGAAGGAAATTGGTAGCAAATAAATAAGATTCCTCTTTTTTTAAGGTTGCATATTACATTAAATAGTTGATAGCTTTGATTTTGCAAAATATCAATGAGATTGGTGTTGGCATGATGCTAAATTTGGTAGAATTGTACTTCGATCAGATCATATCTTCAGAACAATAAAAAAGCAATGCTGCATTGGCATTTCCACTAGAATTGACTGTTTGGTATGATACAAACAGAGATTTTACATAGCATAGTCCTTGAGAAAGACGATGTAATCGTAATGCAAGTAAAGAATCTCTCTTTACTACTGTACACAAAATCAATAATCTTGCAAGAACTTGACTTGCATGAAGAAACGTTTCTCTTCTCTGCCTCAAATCACTTTTTTTACACTCTCGTCAGTATTTCCCTCTTGTCCTTTTTCAGACCAGAAGCCAAACTGCACAATATTGTTTCTTAAAAAGCTCAATAGCTTCAGGACCTGTTAAGCTGGATAAAAAAGGTTGAAACTTGCAAAAGCATTCAGGGAAGTTAGATAGGGCTGGATGTCTTTTTTCTATTCCTATTTTACGTTGATTTTTGACCGAAAGGTAATCGTTTTACTCCTTTTTCCACTGCATCTCTCCATAGCCTATACCTTACTCCTAGTTTATCATAAGAAACTGGTGAATTCCACACATTTGCCCCATTGATCATCCGCTCTTGTTGCCCAACTACAAGCCGAAGATCCTCATTTAAAACCTGCTTTGTACAAATCCCAAGTATTCAGCTAAAGAGTTGTTAACTTGGAAATGCTATTGATTAGTCTTTTCCAGTTGGGTTTTTTAAAATGATAATCTAGAGATGTTACCTGCTCTGCAAAATGTCTCCAAAGATAGTGCATAAAAGGAATATGTTTTAACACAGGAGCAAAGTCTAGTGACATTCTGTATAACAGCCTAGTCTTGTTTCTTGATGAAGGTAAGCACACATGAAGCTGGTGAAGGTGAGTTGCACATTGCTTGGTACTCTTCCCTTCTAGCTTTCCAGGCTTTGAAATCCCAATTGTAGATAACACCATACATGGTGGTCGAAACTCCATATCGATCGGATAGGGATCCCAGTATCCTTGAAGCCCGGATGCAGGAGTTAAAAATTTCACTAAGCTGACAATTTACATCACAAAAAAGCATTATATTAGCACTACAATAACAAAACCCTGTTTGTACTTAGAACTTCTGAAATAACAGCTATTTTCATGGTAGGAGGATCAAACCTGGGAACGCTCCAACCCTTTGCAAAGGTAGAGGTGTGAGTAAACGGTGCATGTGCAAGATCTAGTAGGTTATCCAGAAGTAGTCCATGTTCTACTGGAAGTTCCATGACAATCTATCAAACATAGGACATAGCATATATGAATTGACATGACCTTTATAAAACCATCCGGTGATTCATTCCCACATTCATAGAAATAGAGAAAGCTCATCTTATATGTACCTCAGCATGGACTTCAAAACCTGATGGAGGCAGTAATGAAGGAAGTGTTGATGCAGGAGGGTCACTACCAGGCCAAACCCATATCATGCCTTCTTGCTCAAAACATGGCAATGACTTTATCTTCACATCACGCAGTCGTGTAGATGGCATCTTCTCACATTTTCCGTCTGTTGAGTATTCCCACCCTAAAAAATTATTTATCACCATTTTTAACAAATGAGTTAGTTATCTATGATCACTGGTTCAAATATGCGTAGAGTATATAGAAAATTCAAATTATTTGTTTCCCTTGTTTCTTACTGACCATGATAAGGACACTGAATCCGACCCTCGTTTACTGAACCAAGGTCAAGAGGACATGCTCTGTGTGCACACGTGTTCTGGACGCATCCAGGTTTTCCATCTTTCCCGCGAAAGATGACCCACGGTTTCTCGAAGCAATCAATTGGAATCTATAAGAAGGGAGTAGCACAATTCATAAGGGTACTGCCCACAAACTATTCAGGTTCTAAAAATACAAGTTTCATTTACGATGACAAATGATGCGATTGTTTCCTGAAAGAAATATTTGATCAATATACATGGATCACACCCATTTAGGATAGTTACCATTGTGTCATCCTTCAGATCGGAGGAGAATGCTACTGGATACCAGAAATTCTTAAGGTGGGAATTGTAAGGTTTCACTGGACCAGATACATTTAAACTTTTGCGAGGCAGTCTCCCTTTTATAGAATCCAAAGTTTGAGTAGAGGTACTGGGAGAAGAGGATCCTTGGTCAGCCTCTGCAGTGCTTCTATCTTGCAACAGCCTATCATTAACCAATGCTTCCATGTACGCAAGTTTATCTAGAGCAGCACCAACCCTTGCTTCAGATATATGAACCTATTTATACTCATATGTCAGGTATTACAACATGCTGACAAACTTTAGAGGATGAGAAAGTTCCTCTTGGTTTGTGCAAAATTCATTTAACTGCATTTTCTGTCTATGGATAATTTGCATACCCGGTGGTGAGCTTCAGCTAATTCTTCTTGCAACTCAGCAAGGTCCTTCTTCAAGGTGCCAATTGATTTGTAATCACGAGCTAGAGGATTCAGAACTTCAACAACCTATATCCATAATTCTCAAAGTTAGAAGTCAGGTTGTACATAATACTCCTAAATAATAAAAACATCATATTTGAATGATCAATTCAAATATATTAAGTAAATTCAGATCAACCTTCATATTGCTCAATAGATAATCTACCAAAACAACAAAACCTAAGTCAATAAACTGATAAAATATAAGACCTTCTCATGAAGGAGCATGATGGTAAGAACATCTTGCCGAGCTCGCCAGTCACAATATTGAATGTCGTATCTAGCCACTTCAAGAGCTTGATTCACATCCAAGAACTTCCCTTTACATTGTGGCATTTTAGTCCTCGGATCCTCCACATCAAATAGGGTACTCCATGAACTCTTTTTATCCAATACACCGCCTTCCTCCCCGAATACTGCAAAAACCCTAACTGAACCCTTAACTCCCTGAAAAAATAAATTAAAACCGAAGCTCCATAAGCATGTGCAACTTTGTAGGTTCCTTGAGTACAGATATTTCCAGAAACACAAACCATATATTTATTAAATCAACTTGAGTTTGATCCAAGTTAGAGTAAACCAATCAACTTAAACAAATTCTTTTTTAATCAATAGGAAACAATTCCTTAATCAAACTTTTATCTAATGAAAATAGTTGCCTATTTAGACTTCAAGAGCTAAAATAATATATCAAAAGTCATATATATCCTAGAATAAAATATTTTTCCATTGATTTATGCAAGATTTTAAAATAAAATTAAGAAAAAAAGATAATTACAGTTTAAAAATTTCTAAAATTAGCAACTACCCTGAAATTTGCAACGGGTGAATAAACAAAAAAGCGTACCTTTTTAGCATTAAATTTAGATGATCTGCAGAAAGAAATGGGCAGAGAAAGCGTTGCAGCAGCAACAACAGGGTTCATGGCGTTTGAATAATGTTACAGTTGAGAGCTTAGCCCCAATGCTGTAGAGAGAGAAAATAGGAAGCATGTTTTGTTGATAAGAGGTTGGTGTTTCGCGCGATCTCCACTGTCCTGCCACGGCTTGCCACGTGAGTAGAGTGGGACTCCTTGGTATAACACGTGGCACCTCCTGCTTCCACAGGCTTGGAGAGAAGAAGGGAGGATCTTTTGATTCTTGCACAGGAGTGGGGCCTTCATATCATGCCACGTAAGATTTTAAGATATATTTCTCTATCTCTTTGTGTTTGCGTGTTTTGTCGTTTATCTTTTTGACATGGATTTTTGGGGTTTAGGATTAAGTGAGGTGGAGTTGAATTTATTTAATGAGAGGGCATAAAATCTCTGCCGTCCAAATTCATCTTTTTGAAGAGAGTTTGATAATGATTGTTGGATTTAGATTGCTTTAATTTTTATTGAAATTTCAAAGCAATCATCGGTCTAGATGAATTTGGAATATCCTAAGGTATGAATAATTATTATTAACTAATAAACATTTTAGTAACGGTATTTGTTTCAAATAAAGTTTAGTACTGGAATGGTTCTACAAGGAATGTCTGAAATTGACCCCTATAATTAATGATATACGTTATGAATGGAAGTCTAAATACATTAGTTTAAAAAAAAAAAGATATATGTTTATTATGAATGTTTTTATTAATTTTGGATGTTCAAAGCTATAGTATTAGTCATCTTAATTATTAAAATGTCTCTTACATAAGAGAATATATATAAATATATATATATATATATATATATATATATATATATAAGGTTTTGCTTTAAACTAGCCAAATCCTAAGATTCATGGATCGGAAAACAAGTGAATAGAGTGGTTTAGACATGTTCACGAGCTGGGTCGGGTTTAGGGCATAGCTCGGCGGGCCACGATTCAGTGGATGAGGGAACTGGGACCGTACCGATGACCAGTTGTTCGCTGTCAAATCGGTTAACCGATAATTTTTTTTGTGATTCTGGTTCATGGCACGCTACGATACAAAAAATATTTGAATCTAAACCGGACCGCCCCTTCTACGGTTTCGATCCAAACTTTACAATTCTAGTTCAAGGTTGATTCATTTTCGATAAACCGTCAGAACAACGATTTCGGACCGAATCAACTAGTAAACCGACTCGTTCTCTTGCTAAAACACATCATTCATTTCTTCCGTTGTTTGGGAGGTGATTCAAAATGTTCTCATCTTTTTCACAACCATTAATTTAGATGGTTTTATGCCTTAAAAAAATTTGTTGTAGTATATTTAAAAAAAATTAAGGCTATAATGATATATTTTGACAATATAAATACAAATTTATGATATTTTTATAATATTAAAAATATTTCCATATGCAATTATTTTATTATTGATCATAGAAGATATCTCGTATAATCATATACTCTTTCTATTTATATCATATAGTGCTTTTATAAAAGGTGCACCCATACACTATACATCCTTTATAATTACCTTTATTTTATTGCAATTAAAAAAATATAAGTTTACAGTTTGGTTCCTTAAATTTGGTCATATTTTCATTTAGTCACTGAATTTTGAAAATATTACTATTTAGTCAATAACACTTTATATATACTATATTGTCTGTTCGCCTAATTTTTTTAAAAATATTATTGATATATTCCATTACATTATTCAAGAATTTTGCTAAATTTAATGACTAAATAGTAATATTCACAAAATATCAATAACTAAATACTAATCATAACCAGACATAGGAGTTTGAAAAGTAAATTAACCAAATATTAGGGATGTAAGTGTAATACTATCAAAAGTCTAGTCGAACTCGAAGGCACGTATTCGGGTTGAATGATGGATGGATGGGTTAATGGGTCTTAACGATAATGGCTAATAGAGCAGATTTTCAACATTTCTGGTTTTTAAAATCAAAAAATATTCTTCCATTAGTAAATCAATAAATCAACTAATTAAAATTTAAAAAATTTTAAATATTATTTATTTGAAGGATGCAGACAGTTATCAGATGACCACCGTCGAAACAGTAGTTTTTTCGCCATAGCTGTCTAATCCTCTGGAAGCATCCAACCGCAGATATGAGGATATCGGTCAAAACCTTTAATACCGGTGAATCATCTGGTACTCTTAAAATTGCCGCCATATCACCAGAAACCGACCAAACAT
Organism: Croton setiger; assembly: GCA_948099555.1. Classification (NCBI taxonomy): domain Eukaryota; kingdom Viridiplantae; phylum Streptophyta; class Magnoliopsida; order Malpighiales; family Euphorbiaceae; genus Croton; species Croton setiger. Next base: position 7,031 of record CANUEY010581379.1, read on the forward strand.
GCGATCAAAGTTCAGAATCGCCTTAGCCAAGATAATGAAATCAGATGTTTAACTTGAGATTCACCACGATTCGGATAATTATTAATTGGTTTTCTGTCAAAAATCATGCTTCCAACTTGATTTCTGCTGATTTGAAATGAATTTTGACGATGACAGCATAATAATAATTAACAAATAAATTCCGGAGACAGCATGTTAAATAGGAGGTAGTGATGCGCGAGAGGAAATAAAGCGAAGAAGAAGGTGAAAATCAATTTATTTACTGGTTGATATGTAAAAAATCGAGAATATAAAACTAATTATCATAAATAATCAATTTATATAATAATGATATATAAAATTTAATGGAATTCATAAAAAATTAATTTAAATATTGATTACATATAAGAATTTTTATATATTTATATACTGATTCATATGAGGTATAAGATTAATTAAAAAGTCTTGAATTTTGTCATTTTTGAATTATTAACACATTTAGCTAACTTCATTGGTAAATCAGGAAGATTGCGGCCGACAGAAGAAATCTTGAATTCTCCATATCCTTCACAACTACCAACGACCATAAGCCACAGCCATGTAAAATTCTTCCCTTTCTAGTCTTGCCAAGACATTTCCGATGGCAAGAACGAGGACCAGTCCCGATCGGAATGACAACAGTGCTGGCATTTTCTTCTTAGCCACTTTAATTCTGTGGTTCGTGTCAGTTTTCTTTGAGATATCATTCAACAAGCGGTCGGAATTACTTTGGATCATCGGTGGAACTTGCTTCTTCCAAGTAGCTAATTGGATCATTCGATTTCTCGTCTCTCGCGATCCTCTCTTTGTCAATACCTCTGTTTCTTTGCTCCATTCCACAATCACTTCCGTTTCAGGTACTTTGTCCCTTTTCATTTGGGTTTTGGATTTGAAGTGAGGCTTTTATGCTGCTTTCGTTATTTTCAATGATTCTTCATTTTGTGGGTATGCTAGTAACTGTAATTATTTATAGTTTCCGTTAATTAATGGTTGTTTGTTCCGTTACAGGGTGAGTGTGCTAGTAACTACAATTAATGAAATTTATAAGTGTTTAATGTAATTACTTTGTTGCAATTGTATGAGCATATATTTCCAGAGATTGTTGTTACCCATTTCTCATTTCTGTCTGTTTTCTATGCAGTTGTGTTTATTTTGGTCCAACAGTGTTTGAAAAACGGTTTAAAAGGGACGTTTGAGCATTCACAACTGGTTGGTGGTACTTGGCAATGGGCATATCCTACTTTGTGTCTCTCTTGTGGATATTTTGCATATGATCAGTTGGATATGCTGCTTTACAGATTATACAGTGGCTTCATTCCTTCCATTCTATTGCACCATTTGATACTTCTCATTTGCTTTACCCTCGCATTGTACCGTAATGTAACAATCAATTATCTGATTCTCACTCTGGTTTGCGAGGTATGTTTCTTCAAAAGCTATCCCCATTTTATTGGTTTATTGTTTTACTTAAGTTCAGAAAAGGGTTTTAGTAATAGGTAGAATAACTTTTAAGTCTTAGGTTGCATCTTCATGAATCATGTTTTGTGCTATGAAAAAGCATATTATATGATATCGCCAATATTTTTTCTTGAGCTGGGGAGGGAGATTGATGCCCGGGACCTATGCTCAGGTGACATATGCACTGACAACTAGGCTAAGCCTTGTTGTAAGATATCGCTAATATTAGACATCTCATATTAGCACATTTCCTATCAATTTAAGGACAGGTCAAGCATTGATGATTGCATTTCATTTGCATATGGTTCTCCATTCTATACCATTCTTGAAGGATAGTAGCCACTAGACCCCTAGGACACTAAATGCAGATATGATTAATGGCAGCAAATCAACACTTCTAATTGTAAACTTTGTTTAGTACATCTACTTTTGAACTAGGTTCTTTTTTTCGTGATACAGGTGCATTCCATCTTCTTACATGTGAGGAAAGTTAGACGGATGGCTGGTATTCGGCACACTAATAGCAAAGCTGTTAAATTAGAGTGGGTTCTTAATTGGGCCACTTTCATTTTTGCTAGAACAGTTTCTCATATTCTGATCACCATCAAGCTACTCGCTGATGCACCCAAGTTTGGAAAGGGGGTGGAATGGCCACTTGCTCTGTTCGGAATGGCAGGAATGAATTTCCTTAATGCTGGTCTTGGTATTGATCTATTTAATGCATTCAAAAGGGAGAGAAATCCTATCAGAACCACTCACAATCATCACGAATAGCTGAAAGAATGGAGGGTCAAAGATTAGTTTATTTTTGTTAACTTTTTCCCCTTTCAAAATTGATCATCTTGCGGATGTGACCTCTAAAGACTTAGGCATGATAGGAAGCAGATATCAGTACTAAGGTTATGTATACAGAAGTTGGGATCATAGTTGCTTTCTAAAATCTGTTATCAATATGATTAAACTGGTTGAGTTATAACTAATCAGCTTTGTATATTATGTACTTGGAAGTTGGGATCATAGTTACTTTCTAAAATCTGTTATCAAATGCAATTTTTTTCATGGTTCAATTCAATAGTATGTTTTGTTTGTTGAGCTGGCTTCTACTTCATTCTATGTTTTCTTCATTCGCATAAAGACCTTGATATTTTGTTGACAAGGCTGAAATGTAATGAAGGATGAATTTGCAGAAGAAAACAGGTTTTGAAACCGGAAAATTACAAAATTGTTGTTGAGATTATGGGTTAAGCGATAGCTAACCTGGACTCACATTAAAGAAAAGAAAGTTATTTTAATTGGATACTTGTTTAAAAATTAAATTGTCACAACTCCAAAATTTATGAATAAGTTTTATAGTGAATAGTGATAATTAATCACAACTGGGGTGGTGGCGCAGTTGGCTAGCGCGTAGGTCTCATAGCTTGTTGAGTCATCCTGAGGTCGAGAGTTCGAGCCTCTCTCACCCCAAGCATTCTTTTTCCAGTTCTACTTTTAAATATTTGATTATCACAACAGAATAATTTTAATTTCCAATTTAGCGTATGAATTAAAAATTATAAAACATTTGAAAGTGGTATTCCTAAAAATCATTCATGTATAATCAAATCAATAAAAATCAAGTAGTGGTGATTAAAAGTATTTAATCAACACAAGATAATATACCTGTTTCTACAATCATCAATATATATAACTTGTTTTCCTACTGAATCCTAAGCTAAATCTCTAGCTGAATCCCGTTTTTGCTTCGAGAGAAAAATTTGGCGAAGCCATTTCTGTTCTTCTCAGAACTAATATGAATCGACGTGACTGATGATGTTGATGGAGGCGAATGTCCTTCATTTTTATTGATTGAAGGGCCAGAATTCTCGCTGCTGGCGATTCTCGAAGAGCTGGAATCCCTTTTAGGTGAGAATGTGTCACTAGAATGCACCTTCCATGTATCTTCAGTAGCTTTAGGCATCAATGCTTCTGTAGTAAACTCAGGCAGACATGCAGTGTCAATCAAGAAGTCCTCTAGGGTTGCCAGAGATTTCAGTTGCTGACCCAGAGATGCTATTGTTTTCTGGCATTCCGCGAGTTTCCCAGCAGCTACAGCTATGTCCTCCTGCCAAACAAGTTTCAACATGAATGAATCCCTTGTAAAGGTTAAAGGCAACATGATTGTGTTATACTGACATTGCAAGTAATTAACTATGAACCTGTTTTATCTTCAGTTCACCATTTGAACTAGCAGATTTCTGGAGTTCAACTTCTCTGTTCATTTCAGAGAGCTCATCTTCTAGCGTCCGACATTTGATAGCAAGTTCTTTTGACAGAGTTCTCTCTTTTTCTACCTCAGCTTGTAATGAATCAACCTTTGAAGCCATTGTTCGAGCCTCCACTTCCAAGCTAACAAGCTGAGATTCAATTTGTTGCTTCGATTCATTAGTAACAGATAACTCGTGTTGCAGTTGCTTCAACTTTAGTTCAGCCTCCCCCAACTGAATTTGAAATTCTTCATTCTTTTCCTGGCTTACGGTGAGGGACAGCTCCAGTTCAGTTCTTTCTACTAGTATTTTCTCTAGCTTTTCTTCCAATTCAACCTTTTCTCCTTCCATCTTCTGTAGCTTGTTTTCCAGTTCAGAAGTCCGATTAATCATTATTTCAAGCTCAGCCCGTAATGAGTTTTCCACATCAGAGGATTGTTTGGCAACAGCTTCTGGTTCAGCTTGATGAGTTCCACTTTCAGTCTCAGGCAAAGCAGCAAGCCGTTCCATTTCAAGAAAATCATCCATGAGATCAATTGCAACTGTCGAAGATTGAAGATTTCGATTAACAGCTTTTTCATTCTTGAATTGATCAAGCTCAGCAATCAATGCAGATGCCCATGAGTCTGAGCAACTTGGCTCACATTTGGATGGTTCCAAGCAATCCACTGCATTAAACCTCTCCCCACTGTCTGATTGACTATCAGTGAGGGATTCGACGTACATTGAGGAGGCAGTAGAATTTTTATGATCATTAAGTAATGCTGATTTGTTAGCCACAGCTTTTAGCCTCCGACACTCAGCCTCAAGCTTTGCTACCTTCTTTATGCTATCCAAATGCTGCTTGCTTGCTGTTTCAGCTGCCTGGGTACTCAAGTCCCTTTCAATGGTTCTGAGTTCCAACTCCTCAGATAAAGATAGGAGTTCAAGCCTCAGGGACGGATTATCTTTCTCTAAACGTTCAAGCTTATGCAATAAATCTGGATCAATTTGAGGAGGATGTTCTGACTTGGTAGCTTCAGCTTTTGTCTTCAACTCAATAAGCTGATTTTCAAGTTCAGATTTAGTGTATTCCCATTCAATTGATTTCTTAGTCACAGCCTCATGGATCTTTTCCTCGTGCTCTTCTCTTGCTTGCCTTAGCTGCCTTACACATTCCTTTAGGGCACCATCAAGATGACTCACCCGATCTTCCAGAGTAGAGTTCTGCTGAATTGCAGCTTCCAGTTGTTTTTTCAAAGTCGCTACTTCATTTTCAGCCTTCTCCCATCCTAAAATTTATTACAGAAGCACATAGCTTAACACAAAACAGAAGTTTCTATATGCTTTTGAGAAAATCATATGGATATTATACAAAACCCAAAAAAAAAAAAAAATCTTATATAAGCATTATAAAATTCATTCGTAATTGACTCCTCAGAATGTGCGCACAGCATGGTAGTGAAGGTGCATAGTAACTGTTTCAGAATTGCATCTGATTTAATACCTGCAACAGCCTCTTCAGCAACTTTCGAGTGCTGCTTTACCAAGTCATCTTTAGCACTAACATTCACAAGGGCAGCTGATAACTTCTCTGTTAGAATCCTAATACTATCATTGGCATCATTGCTCGCAACGGTTTTTGATGTGACTTCTGGAGATTGATTATCACTGATAGGGGATTCCTTCAAGTTTTCCTGCTTCAATAATGAAAATTTGTGAAATTTATCTACCTAGATAGCACAAAGATTTGCAGCTAACAAGATAAAACAAACGCAAGCTCATGCTGGACCCAACTAAACCACAAATACTATCAGTGAATGAAAATGAATGAACTTCATTTTGATTAGATACAAAATGTGACAGTAATTTTTCTAATAAAAAGTACATAATCGACTATGTAATGAAGAACCCCTTCAAAATTTTATATCACAAACTATATTAATTTTTTCAGCAAAAATGCAATCTATCCTGTTGCTTCTAGAGATGCATCTCCAAGGGAGAGTCCACTATTCCACTTCTTACATTACTTTTCACAGCTACGCCGAGCACAGACTATGCCTAAGGGTGTCGATACTAAACTACTGTATAATGGCTATACTTCGAACACCTCTATTTTGCTTAAAGCAAGAACAGAAACAATGCTCACATATATAGGTATCATATACCAAGAGGAATCGGACTCAAGGGGAGCTAGTTGTGAGTTTCAAATGTTATTAAAAAGCATCCATTCAAGCAATAACTGCTGAAAAAATAACAATGTTATGTAGTGGAAAAACAATAAGTAGATATCAAATTCATCTCTACAAATTATTCCATAAAATCTTATACAATATTTATATTCATGGGGAAAATGAATGGCCAACAGCCACATACCTGTTCATCAGAAAATCTCTCCGAATGGGAAGATATAGATCCTGAACTTTCAGTTTCACCTGGGCTTCTCTCAGATGACTTCCGCTTCCACAACCATTTCCTCTTTTCCATCACAGTGTCTGGGATCCCAGCTTAATCTTATCAAACAATATTCACCTGCACATAATTTAGCACCATTAAAATGAAATAACAACAAAATCACATATAAGACAGCATATAAAAGGATACCAATAACAAGTTCTTACTGTTTGTTGTTGCAGCAGGCAAGAGTCAAAGAACTACTTATCCTCTCTCTCAACAAACAAAAACATTAAACTAAAAAGATTACTTGTCTTCTCATTTTACCAGCTTTGCTTCGAATCCACCCAATAGCCATCCAACTCCAACAAAGACCACTTTGAAACCCAAATTACACTAGACTTCAAAAAAAAAAAAGAAAAACCCTAACACCAATCAACCAAAGTGAAGCAGCCCGCGAAGTAGTAACAAAATAGGAATAACTCAACCATGAAGAGCCATTTAAATCTCTCCTCAGGTTGAAGAATAACCACAAGTAGAAAAGCACAAACCAGTATCAATGAAACAGTTGCTATTCACAGAAATGTGGAATGCAAAAACTAGAAAACATAAAATACCCAATTCAGAGAATCTATATAATGAGCAACCCGTCAAAGATACAAGTTCAAAAATCCTGCAAATATTCTAAAATGGACATACAATTGATAGGAATAATAACGCAGATCAAATACCTTTGACTGAACATGAAAAACGGAGCAAGAGATCAGATTGAAGCCGGGTATATGTTACAGATGTTAAACAAAGGATGGATTAAAAATTGCAGAAACGCAATAAGAAAAAGATAAAGCTCTGCAAGAATCTGCGGAATGTCAGTGAGAAATGTAAATATGAAGATACACCAACAACATCCAATAACAAAGATTGCAGATAATGTGGGTTTCTAATTTTTTTTTAATATTTAAAGGAAAAACTGGAGAGGTTTCTATTTCTTGTTTTGTACTACTAGTTCTTACTTCTTTCTTTTCTTTTTTATATTTTCGAGAATTAAAAAAAGAAGAATAGCATGTGATTGCGAATGTGAAGCTGTGAACTGCTGAAAGAAAGAGCCATAATGAGTGAGCAAGACCTCAAAAAAATCAGCTTTTTTGTTAATAATATAATCAAAATAAAAAGGAATGACTTTTTAATTTGATTTCGCTTTCACTTTGTTGAATTTTGTTTGGTTTTGCAAGTGATTTTGAAATTGGGTATCTTCTATTCCCGCCCAATAATGAAGATTGCTGTAGTAAATGCCATATTAATGGAACTCCAATATTATTAATAGTAAGTAATTTAATTTAGTTACTGCAAATTTGAAACTTTAAATTGCAGCAGAGACGCTCTCGTGTTTGAAAATCCTACAAACTGTTTGTCTGTGCCGAGGTGAAGGAATCCTATGATATCAAGTGCGCATTTCCTGTCTGTCTGCATCGCTTAAGACTTTTGAGATCTGTGCTGGTTTCAGATCGGACGATTGAGATTGCACGAGATTCGAAAAAATATGAATACTTATTTGTTGGCATTTTTGCCTGAAAAATATCCCCTTGAATTAAATTTGTATATTAAATAAACTTTCTTTAATGAATTGATGAGTCAATTCGGATTAACACGTATTTAATTCTAACAACCCAATTATTAAAATTTCATGAACACCAACCTAATATTAATTAATAATCCATTCATAAATCATGATTCGTATAAAAAATTGAAGAAGGGGTTGAGTTATATATAGTTATTTAAATTAAATTTAAAAGCTAATTAAAATAAGATGGATGACTTCTTCTTATATCCAAACGGTAAGCACGACCTTATTAGGCTAACAGGCCCTTTATACAAAAACGAGAAATGGGCTTAAGTTCAAAAAAAAAGGAACGAGAAATGGGCTACCTTCGGAAGTCCGTAAAGTCTTCGGTTAATAATTGGGCTGGATCAAGGCCTAAAAGTATCTGCCACCTGTAAATATCAGGTGCTAATTAGGGTGTGAAGCGGATATTGTAGTGTAGTTTGATGAGGTGTCAAATCAGTAGAGGTGGTTAGTAGATTCCTTATACCCTTGAATGGATGCCAGGTTGGCATAAGATATAGGACGTGGAGTGAGTTCATGTAACTGTGTGGTTTACATCTCCAACAAATGTGTGGATTTTGTAGTTTGAATGTTGTTTCTCTCTTTTATTTTGTCAACACTCTGCTCTCTTTGCTTCTTCCCCATCGCACATTCACACAACACGTCTTTGTTTTGAGGTTACTAATTTCATTATCTTCAATTTTTCTCAGCCCATGTCACATTTTTTTTTTTTAAAAAAAATTAATTTTTTATGATTCTTTTAGACGTAGCCAGAACTAGCCCGGCCCGTCAAAAAACCTTAACAGCCGGAATTGTGACCTAAACCGGCCGGATGACGGGCTGGTTCAGGTTTAAAGAATTTTGAAACTGGAACCGTGAACTGGACTTGAACCGCCGGTTCCGCCTCCCCAAACCGTTAACCGACCCGCAGCCAAACCGGCGGTTAACCGCGAACCGCCGATTCACCGGATCGGCAGTCGGTTCTAATTCCACCCCCTTGAACCATGACGCGGCGGACCGAGGCCCGGAACCGGCCCGGCTCGTGGCCACCTCTAAATTCTTTCTCCACAATTAAATTCAAGATTTCTTTTGGTTGAACTAGCAGAATGAAATTTAGATATTGTGAATTGAATGAGTTTGGAAGATTTATCCCTTAATAGCTTTTACAATACCCAAATTCAAATCAGTCATTGCTAGTAATTAGATATTCAAAAATCCGGGGAAATAAAAAAAAAATTACAGTAAAAGAAATTACTAAAATGCCACGTATATTCGAAATCAAATAATGAAGCCAAATTTGGACTGGAAATCTAAAAATCACATATCAACAAATGAAAAAGGTGCAAAGAGCGACGTGGTCACTCTATTTGCCCGTCATTAAATCCCACTCCATATCCACAATTTACTCACCCATTTCATTTCCTCATGTACTATATAAAAAATAAGCTTCTTCTTCTCTACTATCAACAAAGAGCTCTAAAAAATAAGCTAAAATGGCTCAAACTATGTTGCTGATGTCTGGTGTTTCAACTAGGCATGCTGTGGATTTGAAGAGAGACCCTTTACTTCAATTTCAAATTGAAAGATTAAGGTCTAATAAGCCATTCTCTAATCTCGTGTTTAGTCCAATTCCTTCTTCTTCTTCTTCTAAATCATTCACTACACTGGCTATCTTCAAGCCAAGAACCAAGGCACCTCCTAAGGTACTGCTAATTTTTGTATTTGTGTTTTTTTTTTCTTCTTCCTTTCTTTCTAATCCTTTCATATTAAAGAGAATTTTTTGTTTGGTTGCTTAATAGGTTGAAAAACCCAAGGAAAAGGTTGAAGATGGCATTTTTGGGACTTCCGGTGGAATTGGTTTCACTAAACAGAATGAGCTCTTTGTTGGACGTGTGGCTATGCTTGGGTTTGCTGTAAGTTCAGTTTTCTACTTTTTTTTTTTTTAATTAAGTTTTTCTGTTATTTTCATAATATCAAATAACAATGGACTAGGATGTCTTAAACAGTAATTTCACAAAAATAATTTATTTAAAATGGACTAATGTCGAGTTAATTTTTCTAAATAATTATAAAAATATTTTATTATTTATAATTTTAATATAATTTCTCACTATCCACAAGGTTAAGAATAAAAAATATAAAATTATGCACTAAATAGATACTGATAATTGGATTGACGGAGGTTAAATCAGACATTTCAACGTCTTACAATTATTATTTTTTTTATAAAAATAAGATGAATGATATAAGGAGGAAGAGAGGAATATTTGATAGAAGCATAATTTTGGAAATTTATATTTGTTTAAAAGGAAAAATATATAATGTTTGTACTTAAAATTGCAGGCATCCTTATTGGGAGAAGGAGTAACAGGAAAAGGAATTCTAGCACAGTTGAATCTAGAAACAGGAATTCCAATTTACGAAGCAGAGCCACTTCTTCTTTTCTTCATTCTCTTCACTCTGCTTGGAGCCATCGGAGCATTGGGAGACCGTGGAAGATTCGTCGATGACCCACCGACCGGCATTGAAGGTGCCGTCATTCCTCCCGGCAAAGGTTTCAGATCTGCACTAGGTCTTAAAGAAGGAGGTCCGTTGTTCGGATTTACAAAAGCGAATGAGCTATTCGTTGGGAGATTGGCTCAGCTTGGAATTGCATTTTCTTTGATCGGAGAAATTATAACAGGAAAAGGAGCATTAGCACAACTTAACATTGAAACTGGAATTCCGATCAACGAATTGGAACCGCTTGTGTTGTTCAATGTTCTTTTCTTCTTCATAGCTGCTTTGAATCCTGGTAATGGCAAATTTGTCACTGATGAAGAGGATGATTAATTAATTATTCAATTTCTTAGATCTTGTAGTAATTTTCATCAACAAAAAACAATTTTCTTATCTCTCTTACATTTGTATTAACGGATGCATCCAATCATACTCATCCTGTTCTGCATCATAAGCTAACTCCTCGGCTCCGCCAAAGCTCCTAACTTCTGTAAAACCAAATCAGACGTGCTATTGATTTTGCAGACTATTTTACTCAAATATTACTATGCATTTCCAACCAATAATTTCACAAAAATTTTATAAACCAAACTTCCACCCCCAAATATGGGCTGCTGTATTGATTGCTTACTTGGTTGGGTCAAATTAGAACAAACTCTCATTAATTGTTGGACCAGAAACATGACTGTCGGTCATATATATTTGTGTAAATGGAATCACAAATTCAATCATTAGGTGATTAAATGTATATTGGTAGAAGTTCGTTTTAACATTTCTGTCTATTACAACATTTTTTGTTCACTATTTTTTTTTTTCTTTTCTTGAATCGACAATATTATTATTATAGATATTACCTTAAAAGGACTCTTTAATAAATAGAAAATCTGTTAAATTTTGATGAAGATTCTGAAGAAAGCAAGGATGCTTGAATAAAAAAGGAAATGGTTTCTTTTATTTTTAATTTAAAGAATAAAGAGTTTGATTTAAAGATTAGGTTTAATTAGCATATTCCGATTCAAATGAATCAAAGGATAATTTTATCAATTTTTAAAAATTTAATTTAAATCGTTTTATTTATTTAATTGACTAAAAACGTTTCTAAACGGAATGATTTAATAGTACAATTTTTAAAATATAATGACCTCAAAGTATATTACACAAAAATTTAGAGATTTATAAATAATTATTCGTTTATTTTATAAAAAGGCCATTTTATTATTGTGCTGGATGCACTTTACTGATTTGAAGATGTTATTTCAGTTTTCAAGTGTTATTCTAAGAAATGAAAAAATAAAATTAGAAAAATTGCTATCAATATTTAAAGATTTGAAAGTAAAATTTCACTAGAAACATAATAATTTGATCTGATTTATAATATTACTCTTTCGTCAAGTACATTTTTTTAAGAAATACAAATTAAAAAGTAGATTTTTTTATTAATTAAATGAAACACTATATAAACAAATAAATCTTTAATTATAATACTCTAATAAATGCTGAAAATTTATAATTTTATCTCTATATTTTATATAATCTACATTTTTGTTTCTATATTTTTTAGATGTACTTATTATTTTTATATTTTAGAAAATATATTATTTTGTCTTTTTTATCAAAAATAGTAATAAAAAAAATTAACAAGAATTGTTGATTTTCCTTGATTACAAATATAATATTAATTTTTAATGAAATAACAATAATATATTGAAAAAATTATAAAATCAATCGGTTGATCGAACAGTATTTTAGTATTTTTAGCAAATATATTTATTTCAGTTAAGATTAATGTTATATTTATAAGATTTGACTTGTTAATTCTGTCACTGTTAAAAAAAATAAATTAGTATAATTTTTTTAAATTATTAATTTTAAAAGAATAAAAAATATAATTTTTTTAAAATATAAAAAAAAATTAAAAAATATGAAAAAAATATAGATTAAATGAAAATAAGGATATGAAATTATAAATTTTTTAATAAATAAAATGTTATCATTAAATGTTTCGATTTTAAAGCAAGTAATCACGAAGAAAGGGACAGGCAGCAGGAGCCATCACACCGTTAACCTTGCTCTGTAGTATGAAACCCTTCTCTTTCTCTTTTTGTAAGAACTACTTGCCTTGAACTGGGGTTGCTTAGTCCCCCGATTCCGACGCAACACGTTTGGCACAAACCCAAATAGACCCGTTAAGATTCTTCCTCGATTAACTGTCGCCCAGCAGCATCAAAATTGATTCTGCCGTCACCGATTCAATCCACGATCGTAGCTGTTGTTGATTAGAGTCCTCTAATGGAGATATCGGCTGTTGTTGAGGATAATTATCTTAATGGGAATCATCATCACTCCTTTTCTTCCTCTGCTTCTCTTAGACACGTTAGTTACAGGTTTCCCCTTCTCTCTCTCTCTTTACCATTGAATGTTAATTTGTTTTATTTTTTATGGGACTTGTGGAAATTAATTTAATTTGTATGAAAGTAATTGTTTTGTTAGATGGGTTTGTTGATTTCAGATTGTTAGCTTTTCATATTGGATTAGATTAAAGTGTTTTCAGTTGAGTATCTTATGGAGTTATGTTTGGAGTCCTATTCCCAGTTAGTTTATCCAAGATTGTTTCTGGAGGAGGAGCTTACGAAATTGGCCATTAATTGATTAATGAATGAGATTAGATTAATATTTGAAGTCAATTTCTAAGCTTGGGATCCTAAAGTATTTTGCAACTCTATTTGAGTATTGCCCTTTTCTTGTTTGGTGATAGAGAACTTGAAGCTCTTATCTGTTATCGCCTCCACTAAAAAAATAGTATACAACAGAATGAATTGATTCTTCCTTTTTGGTATATGTGGTATTGATTCTGTTGATTCACACAGAGTCCTTACATTGAAGCTATATATCTAGGTATTTAAGTATCATTATCCTTCATGTTTGATGTTTGTGGATATTATGCAAGGGTTATTTTTGTTGTGTGTAATAAAGCAGCATCGTGTTCTGGTAATGAATTTCATGTGTATTCTATGTATTTTCAGTTATTTGGTCATGATTAGATACGTCAACCAGGGAATTATTTAGAGTCGAACCAATGTTATCTGCTTTCTGCCCTTTTTTTCCTCCTTATTTGTCAATTACAAAGGCTGAGGAAAAGAATTGGGTGCAATAACACCTAAAAATTGGAGTCGATTGTAATCTATTTGGGATGTGAAATTATTTGAAAACTTGTAAGCCTTGACCATTCAATATTTTGAACGAGAAGTAGAATGATGAAAAATTTTAAAAATGAACTTACCCATTTTGATGAACATTTAAACATAAGATGGGGCTGAACATACATTTCTTATAGTTTTTTAACACTCTTTATTCTGGAGATTTTGGCCGTTTCACCTGACTAAACTGAACTAAGATACTTGATTCAGCTGTGGCAGTTGTGGATATGAGTTGAACTTGAGCTCTTCCAATCGGAACACCTCAACCATTGGTTCTAAATATGGGAAATCCATAAAACGAGGGATCATATCATTTTTGGATATTGATGAGAGCAGATTTACACAGGCTGAAGAAGTTCAATGCATACCCTATTTTTCAAAGAACTCATGGGGTTTGTTTCGCAGGAGAACCAAACTGCTTTGCCGTAAATGTGGTAATCAGATTGGAATTGCTTATTATGACGAAACTTCAGCTTACCCACTGGTGTCAGACGGTTCAGACCCGACTGCAGTCAATGAATCGAAACAGAGAAAATATGATGTTAAAATCCGCGCCTTACAGCCTTCTTCTGTTGATCGGTGTGGCAGTTCAGTCTTTTTATGACGCTCTGGGAGCCATCATTTTTATACTGGATGTTAATTAAAGGGGTATGAATGATTCAATAATCTTAAAAAATAGTTTTCTTGTGATATATAGCCCTCTATAATTTGGTTTTGATTCGGGCATTTACCTTCAATTTTTACATGGTGAGTTGGTAAACTTGTACAGAGCTGTACTTCTGGGTACTAAAAAGGAGGTCATTGAGCGAGCGAGTTCATAAACTGTTGTCAGATTGTAGAACAATAATAGTGTGATTTCATGAATTCAGGTAACGCAAGTGGTAGATTTTGGGGAGATGGATTCTTTGTTCTAGTGATAATTGTTTTCTCAGACACTCCTGGTAATATGCTCTGCTTCTTGCTCCAGATAAAATTATGTAATGTTCACTTGTGTCAATATGATACCTGTACATGTCCGATTATGTGAAGTTGAATTTGATTTATTTACTTATGAATGCTGATTTGTAGTGGTACTAGTAGTAAAGGTGTCCTCTTGCTAGCTGGCAAAGTAGTCATAAAGCATATCATATTCCTGCACGTGGGTAAAGCACCTAATTGTTCCCACTTTGAAAGATGCTTTTTAGTTTGGAACTGGATAGTATTATGATATGCGTCGATTAGTAAGGACTTCACGCGTCCGTCCATTTCTACTCGGCAGCCGGTCGAGCGTTCTGAGATGACTTCTTTTTTTTTTTTCCTAAAATTCTAGTTTAATTTTGTCTACCGTTTGTATCCTTCCACTAGAAAATAAGCAATATCCATTAAAAATGGGTCACTGAGAAAAATTAAGCAATTTAAGTGTGGAGAACGTAGACATCAACTAAAAAACCATGGCAGTATAACACAAGAGAAGTAGCATCATCTCTGTAATTGGCAAACACATACCTGCTCGATCTCAGTTCTAACATTACCATCTACAAATAAATAACAACACTCAAAAGAGAAATCGAAATGCTTAATTATCAACCCTGTTTTGGCCTAATTTCCATCCCCCCTACAATAAGACCTCTCTGCCAATTGGGATTCTCCTTCAAAAACCTGATTTCTAATTCCCCATCTCTTCCATCCTCATTCAAGTACTCTTCCAATTCCAGTTCCTTCCATCCATCTCCTCTCTCCACCGCCGTATTCATATAAACACTACGCCTGCTCTGTTCAATCCCGTCCACACTCAATTTCACCTCTGCCTCCGCCGGTTCTAATAACCCGTAGTTTCTTCTCTGTAGCTTGAACACAAGATAAACTCCATAATTTGTTCCCACAGATAGCACGTCAGTGTTAATTTTGCCAATTAGTTCAAGCCAACACACTCTAATAAGCTCCGACACCTCTGCGAATCTGTTAATTAATTGATTGCGCGAATTTAGTTCATCTCTTATTCAGTTTTCATCTCTATTAAAATAACAAGGGAAGGAGCTAACCTGGAATCAGGATGAGCTGTCCATCTCCAGTACTCAGGTGAATTGCCCCAAGGATTGCTGAGATCTCTAGCAGAAAGCATGAAACGTTTCTTTCCAGTCCTTTTATCAATTGAAAAACTCTTTCTACCATCGTCGATCAGGATCGGGTTCTCGCAGAGGCTTCGATAGAGCTGTTTCTTAGAATAACCATGGAGAAGAGTAGGATCGGAGGAGCGGGAGAGAATAGAGCGATAATCTGTTGGAAGGAAAATCTCCCAAACTCTATCGGATAAGGCGGCATTGTTGAACATGGGAGATACAGTGGAAAGATTGCAAACATCGAGTGGAGTTGTAAAGGAGAGTATGTGCGCTAAGCAACCTTCCGGTAACGCCGACATGTCTCCTGCGCTGCTGCTGCTTGCCATTTCTATGGGGTTTGAGAAATTGAAAGTTGTGATGCAAATTCAATATTGGGGTTTCCGCTGAAGAAAAATATTTTATAAAATCCGTAATTAAAATCTTTTCTGTAATGAAATAGCTCAGCTGCTATACATGATGATTATTTATTGAGGAAGACTACAGATGTCTAATGGACATCCCTCCGATTAATATTTAATTCTTTTTTTTTTTTTTTAAATTGTAAAATTAAGACATTGACATTGCCAAGATTCTAGGTGAGAGCTCCAAATTTATAATGGATATTAATAATACTTATCCATTAAGATACCAATTAATTTGTCTAGCCTATCTAGCAAAGAACAATAAATTTCCATTTAAAATTTTTAGGCTAAAAGAGACCTTCTAAATTTTTGAACCCTAAAAGAGCATTTTTTAAATTTTCAAAGGACTAAAACAGCCTCACTTTTTTATTCGCTCTCCTTCTATAAAATTCTTAATCCTCTAAACGATTTAGATATTTGATTGTAGGACTGCAAACGAGCCAAGTCGTTCGCGAGTGGCTCGGTGTTCACTTGATAAAAGTTCGACTTGAGCTCGGATCGATAATAAACGAGCTGAATTTGAGTCGAATATTCGGACTCGTTTAATAAACGAGCCGAGCAGTTAAGCTCACGAGTTGGCTCATCAATAGCTCGTTTAAAAAGGGTCGCGAGTAGCTCGTTTGATAGGGTCGCGAGTCTATCTAAATGACGTAATTTTGGTACCAAACTAAAAAATATGATTCAGCTAAGCCACCCGCTTCCACAATTCATTTTTTTCTATTTCATTTCTTTGAAACTATTATTTTTATTTTCTCACTAAAATGACATTAAAAATGAATTTTTTTGATTTTTTACGAACTCTTAATGAGTTCGAATATGAGTTCGAACAGCAGTAAGAAACGAGCTCGAGCTTATTTGTGAGCTAAAACTCGAGTTTGAAACGAGCTCGAATTCAAGCTTATTTGCGAGCTCAAATTCGAGCTCGAATAGCAACATATAACAGTCAAGCCACGAGTTCGAGCTTGGCTCGTTTTAAGACTCACGAGCTTGGCTCGAACTTGTGAAATTTAAAACGAGCCGAGCTCGAGCTATGCTCGACTCGTCTTGTTTGCAGCCCTATATGATTGTGAATGTTGTACGAGTTTGAGCTTCATCTTTTCAAAGTTTGATATTGCTTTGAATATAATTAGGTGTAGAAAATTAAACAGCAGCAGAAATTGAAAAACAGCAGTAACAATTTGGAAAAGTCAGTCTTCAATTTTGAAGAGATATAGCAATACAAACAACTTAAGGTCTTGTGAGTTAGAGATAAGGTGGAGCTTGTAAACAATGGAGTTTCGCTTTCAGTTTCGCGAGCTAATCCTTCTCATAACTCTTTCTTTCTTCTTCAATTCAATTTCCCCAACTTATGCTTCTTGTAAATTCCCAGCAATCTTCAACTTCGGTGATTCAAATTCCGATACCGGAGCATTTGCTGCTGTTTTCGGTCCTCGTACTCCGCCTTATGGACAGACTTTCTTTCACATGCCGGTCGGAAGGGACTCCGACGGAAGGCTTATCATTGATTTCATTGGTAAAATTGCATCTTCCTCCCTCGCTGTTTATGATTAATTGCTGAATTATTTGATAAATATGTATGTTTGTGGTAGCCAAGAGTTTGAATATCCCATATTTGAGTGCATATCTAAATTCGTTGGGAGCCAATTTCAAACATGGTGCAAATTTTGCCTCATCAGTGGCCACCATCAAACTTCCGCCTTCTGTGATACCAGCTGGAGGGTACAGCCCATTCTATCTTCAGTTGCAGTATGAGCAATTTTCCCAATTCAAATCCAGATCGCATGTTATCAGGGAGAAAGGTACATCATATATTATTATTACTATTATATGCAGATTAGAAATTCCCATGAATTAAATTGGTCTTTGATTGCAGGCGGTTTTTTTGCTGAATTAATGCCTGAGAAAGGCTACTTTGAAAAAGCTTTGTACACATTTGATATTGGTCAAAATGAATTTGATGTGGGATTATTTGCTTCTAACATGTCTCTGCAACAACTGAAGGCAACTGTTCCCGACATTGTTAATACCTTCTCAGAAACAGTCAAGGTAAAATTTTAGTTATGTATTGGGAAAATGCAAAATTTGTCCGCAATTATGCATGAAAAACCATTTCATTCCTTAAATTTCAGAGAGACCATTCAGCTGCTATATTATAATCAATTAAATTGCATGATTGAAGTACTTTTATAAAACTAATGAAAGGGTTTTGCAGAATATATACAATTTGGGAGGAAGATCATTTTGGATCCACAACACAGGGCCTTTTGGTTGTTTGCCTTATGTTTTGACAAATTTTCCTTCAGCAGAGAAGGATAATGCAGGCTGTATAAAACCTTATAATCAACTTTCTCAGTATTTTAATCTAAAATTAAAAGAAAGCGTTGCTCAACTCAGGAAGGATTTGCCTTCTGCTGTATTCACATATGTTGATATTTACTCTGTCAAGTATTCTTTATTCAGTGAACCACAAAAATATGGTAAGTCCAACTAATTTCAATTTTAATTTTAATAAAAAATAAAAATTAATTATGGGTAATAATGGGATGAATTGCAGGTTTTGAACTTCCACTAATAGCATGTTGTGGATATGGAGGAAGATACAATTTTAGTGGAGGTGTTCGATGTGGAGGTAATGGTACAATAAATGGCAAGGAGATAGTGGTGGATTCATCATGTGAGCAGCCTTCTGTTAGAGTAAATTGGGATGGAGTCCATTATACTGAAGCTGCCAATAAATTCGTCTTTGATAAGATTTCTACTGGAGCTTTTTCTGATACTCGTACCCCTTTGAATATGGCTTGTCATTCTATTATTTCTTGAATTATTACTTTTTTATCAGTTATTTTAAACTATTTGGAGTATTAAATAAAGATTATTGGTCTTATTACCATTTAATAAGGTGAGCTAAAACAAAACTGCAGGCCTAATAATATATACCTCTAATAATCCATTAAAAATTAAGAATAAGAGACAAACAGAAAACATTTGGAGTATTTTTGTACACGTAAATAGATTATAAAGATGCATATCTTTTATTAATTATCCTTCATTACTAACAAAATAGACTAGAAAATGGAGTTTCTTGGTACTAATCTCTCTTACTTTTGCTTTCTTTTAGTTAACTTTGGTATGATTTTAAACTGTACATTTGCTTTGAGAAGCTGTGAAGTTCCGGCAATATTTAATTTCGGGGATTCGAATTCCGATACCGGAGCAATGTCGGCCGCCTTCACTCCACCTAACCCTCCTTATGGGGAGACTTATAATCACCATATGCCTCCACAGAGGTATTCTGATGGAAAATTGATTATTGATTTTATTGGTAATTATTTCTCAACTTAATAATGTTTTTCTTTTCTTTGTATATATATAGTAATTATTTGAGAAAAAAAAAATGAAAGAATTAACTGTGTTGGTCTCAGCTAAGCATCTCAAACTTCCACATCTTAGCCCATATCTGAATTCAATGGGCACAAATTTCACAAATGGTGCCAATTTTGCTACTGGAGGATCCACCATCAGATTGCCCTCTAGTATTATACCAAATGGAATATCTAGTCCATTTTTTCTTCAAGTGCAATTCCTTCAATTCCTGCAATTCAAACTCAAGTCTCAAATTCTGAGGAAAAGAGGTATACGCAGTTTTTAGCATTTTAGCCGGTCAAAAATACTTATAACGCAGTTTTTAATTTGCAGGTGGAGTAATTGCAGAATTAATGGCAAAGGAAGAAGCTTTTCCCAATGCTTTGTACACATTTGATATAGGTCAAAATGATATTGGAGATAGCCTTTTAACCAATATGTCAATTGACCAAGTAAACTCCTCTATTCCAGATACAGTCAATAACTTTTCTGAAACTATTAAGGTGATTTTATTTTTATTTGAACTAAATATTACTTTCAGGAAGAACCAAATTGATGCAACAGTGTTGTTTGTGCAGAATATGTACAATTTGGGAGGAAGAATGTTTTGGATTCATAATACAGCACCTATTGGCTGCTTGCCTTATATTTTTGTCAATTTTCCTGCAGAAAAAGACACTGCTGGCTGTGCAAAACCTTATAATGAATTAGCTCAGTACTTCAATTTCAAGTTAAATGAGTCCATAGCTCAACTTAGAAAAATTCTTCCTTCAGCAACTTTAATATATGTTGACATATATTCCGTCAAGTATTCTTTATTCAGTTCCCCTCAAAAATATGGTAAGTCACCGGCTATTTTGTGATTTGGTTGGTTATCGTACATTTTACTAAAATTGCTGAATATAAAATTCGGTTCTTGCTGACCATATTATTAGCCCAATCATATTAAGCAAACCCGAAGCCAAATAAATGTGGAACTATTGAATCATAAATACTGGTTTGTGTAGGATTTGAGCTGCCACTAATATCATGTTGTGGACATGGAGGAATTTACAACTATAGTAACAATGCTCGATGCGGAGAGCCAATTACAGTAAATGGCAGTGAAGTAATTGTAGGCTCGTGCGGACGCCCATCAGCACGTGTCATTTGGGATGGAATTCACTATACCCAGGCTGCCAATAAATTTGTTTTTCAGCAAATTTCAACAGGAACTTTTTCTGATCCTCCTATTCCCTTAAATATGTTATGTCTCAAATATAAATTAAATAAAAAAAATGAAGAAAATAAATTATATGATATTTGATAATGAAAATAAATTATAAATATGAGATAAAAGGCTTTAAAAATATGAATTTTTTCAAAGAAAAAATAGAATTTTATAATTAGAATGTTAATTATAGTTATTTAGAAGGTTCATTAACTATAATGAAATAACTAAGGTCCAAATATTAAATATTTAAGTTATAAACATTAAATAAGATATAAATAAAAATTTAAAAAATAGAAAAAAATTGTAAAAAAAAAATAATGAATGTAGAAAGCTTCTAAAAATTTGTCTATAACCCTCCTTTATATATGTTTAAGATATCTATAGATAAATAATTATAAAAATTGGGAGGTTGAAGCTGCCATACCTTAGCCCATATCTAAGTTGGATGGGATCAAGCTTTAAAAATGGTGCAAATTTAAGTCGAGGATTCATAATTGGGCTACCAATTAGTATCATACCTATGTTTATTTAAATAGGTGTGCGTTTTAAACATTTTTGTTTAATTCGGAAAAATGTTTAAATAAACGGCGAAAAAATTGTTCACTTATAAAAACGGATAGGAATGTATACGCATTTAATATGAATTGACTTTAAAAAATTCGTCTTTTTTATATTTATTTTTACGAATATTGGTAGGATCCAGTATATAATTTTGCAAAAATAATAAATAAAAGTCATTAAATTTAATAAAAATGTTATTCATAAATATGAATATTTTTACAAGATAAAATTTATTTGTCAAACACAAAATCAAGTGAATAAATATTAGTTCATTAGAAATTTATAGCAAGCTAAATGATTAGTTATAAAATATTAAATTGTATACGTATTTTTACAAGTAGAAATTACTTGGTCTCTTAAATCAAGTAAATCTTTTAGATTATTTAATGAGTTTTAAAATATTATCATAAATTAATAATTTTGAATATTTTTATATAAGGATTATTAAGCTAATAATTCAGCAATCAAAGTTAAAAAGTATGTTTTTTTTTTATATAAAAAAATAATAATAATATAAAAAGAAATAGGGAAAGGCCTACCAAAGTGGCTAAAGTCTAAAAAGTTATAATTTGTGGAATAGTTAGGGATATGTTATGAGCTGTGACAAAACAAAGCGTCTCTGAAAAGACATTTGACTTAATCTTCTTCTGCAATACTTTCTTCATTTTTTGTGGTGGATGACAGACTTTTTTACTTATCTAAATGTCTATGTTTTAGAAATGTCATGCGAAGATTAACATTTATAAATTTAGTAATTTAAGAAGACGCCACGTTGAAATATAAAATGAATTATGTGAATCACTCATTTTATACATATATTAGGATTATTACAACTTGTATAAATATCACACCAACTTATCATTGGGATTCAATTCAAATCAGGATCCATTACTTATTCATTTACAGTGTGAGGCCCATTACAATTAATATATGAGAGTAATTTCAATTTTCAAGTGTTAATCGGGTTTAATCCGATAGAAATTGAACGAAAATATTAGGACCTACGTTTATCATAAAGATTTAAGAATATAAATTAGTTAAATTAATCAATTAGTACTCGTCTTTTAACTATATATATATATTAACTAAAATTTTTTAAATTCAAACTCGAGTAAGTTTGACCTGATCCATTTTAAATCATAAAACCAATGTGACATATTCAATAGAAAGTAATATTTTCATTTGGAAAACATTGAATATTTTGATACCATTATTCCCCTTGTATGTTAGAGTTAGATGAAGATTAGCTATTAGTCAATTTTTTGAGCTCCATAAACCTAAAGAGTGTTTTCTTAACATCCATATTAGTGGTCCTATATAGAGGAATGGTCCTATAGGTAGGAGTTATGAACAAGGATAAATCTATACTAGTGAAGTCCTCTCCTCCTTTGCACGTGTAGGGGCCACACACACACATATACATATATATTCATCAAACCCATAATATGATACATGAAATATAGAGATTCATTTTGATATTATGCAATAAGTGTACTTTTTATATAGACATGTTCCCACCTAGACAACTATAAGACAACTTCTAATATTATGAATTTGGGCCCTTTTTCCTTCCATTGTTTCCCACTTAAATGTACACCTAACACTAACATGGCCTCTTCTATGACCAAATTAATTTTTTAGTGTGATTATGTTATTCTCACAATTTTAACTTCTAACTAACTAATTATTATTCTAACACAAACACTAAGTTGCTTTGGTAATGAGTGATTTAACATCTCTTGAAAACTTGAAATTACCCCTCATAACTTTCCCCAACCAAACAGGGCCTTAGAGCGCTTTAGAACTTGTAATTTTAAGCATGAAAAAATGAGGGAGAAAGGGGAAATTCTTTTCAAGATTGCCAAAGAAAATGAGTATATATATTGACTCTACTATCTCAATAGTAATAATACATACCTTTAAATGCACATTGAGGCTTATAAAGAACTCAGAAAATAAAAGAGGAAAAAAAATGTCACTTTCTATAGAATTTGAGTCTCTCTTATTCTTTAGTCCTTCTCTTTGTCAGAGTCCTAATCCAGCCTTTCCTGACCTTGACTCCGTCAACTTTAGTGCCGACGTGGCACACATTCGTTCTGTTAGATCTCTTCCAACGGATGACATGGAAAAGATGGCCAATCCGCTTTCGCCACCTCATGGTGGCACGCGGTTTTGCATGCTCTACTACAGTAATTGTTCTCTCCTTGTTGTCTAGGGCTTGTTTGTCTAATTGTTTGTTGTAGTTATTATTATAGGACTTTATGCATTGTTCTACACACACCTTACTGTTATTAGTTGAACCATTCCCCTTCTCCCACGAGGCTGCTCCATTGTCTTCAAACTTTATTGATATAAATGACTCTGCATAATTAATTTACTAATCAAATTAACATCATACTTAATCTAATGTATGTAATTTGTGTATAGATTTCGCAATGATTAATCTAGTAAGCAAGAAATGACACCTAAAGGGTCCCTCTTTAGCTTTTCTTTGCCTCACTTCTACGCCATGATTACACTAATTACTTTTACCAAATCTGCTTAATTACTCTCTAATTACGTCTCCATATCTAATTCATTTTATGAATGAATTAGTACGCTCTTCTTTTTCATTTCTTTTTTCCATATCGAATTATCGATAATCCAAAAAGAGAAGAAGTTTCATCAGCAAATCCATAGCTGTAAATTAATTAATTAATCAAACTAAACGGATTAGAATAAGATTAATTATAGTTAACAGGAATATTATATAATTTCTATCTCGCCATACTCTCTTTCTGAGTAGATAATCATAAATTTTGTCATTATATAAAAAAATTAATTAATTAATTATGTAAATAAAGACACAAGAACATCCCAATTTATTTCATTTTCCCCGTTGCTTTTGTCGATTTGCGATATCTTTGGTGCCATTAAATTGCATGAAAAAGAAAATTGAAAAAAAGAGAGAAAAAAAAGTAGGTACGGTACCTTCTTCTGGGCTGGTAGAGACAGCAGATTTATCATCAGAGAAATCAGATTTCCAATGGCGATGAAGAAGAGAATTACCGAAAGCAAAGATCTTAGGAAAACTAATAGAAGGCTTTCTGGAAGGAGTGTAGGGTTTAGAAGAAGGTAGATGAAGATGAGAATGGCGGTCGGCGCCTCCTTGTTTGGCAGCCAAAACGAGAAGCCTTTCGTTGAGGCAAAGAGGGCAAACTCCGATTACTATCTCCTTTGGATGAAAATAACACCAACTGCTGCTTTCTTCTCTGTAACCATTCATATTCATGCTTTATACAATTACAAATACAACTGTTTCCAACACTAAATCTTCTCAACAGACCAAATCTTTCAATATTGTTTGAAGAAGAAAAAAATTATAGTTGGTAGAATGAAATGACTTGTATTTATATATATGTCTATTTATGTTTTAGATTTTTTTAAAAAAAAATATATTTCTATAATTAAATAATGTCCATTTCACTATTTTTTTTTTTTTTTTTGCTTTTTTGGGATCTCAAGTAAATATATAAACAAACTGTTTATATTTTAACTTTATGTATTTTAAGATACCAAAAATTATTTATATTTTTAATTTTATTTAATATTTATACTACTAGTTTTTAAAATTTAAACATAAGTTTAATTAATTAATTAATCATAGTAATCCAACACATAATTATTATAATATTTATATTATTAGTTAATCTCTATTGTATTGTATTGTATAACTCGATAGATATATTAAAAGCATAATAAATCTACTCAAAGCTTAAGCTATAATTTAATTTAAAGAAGATAAGATTTAATATTAATATTAATACGATAAAAAAGGTAACGGATAAAATATAAGTATTATTAAAAGGAAATAATATTCAAGTATAATTAATATAAAATAATGTAATTTTATTAAATTAATTAAAAAATAATTTATTCTAAATCCTTAAATGTTTTATTAAACTATAACTTTTTTATTAATTAAAAAGGATAAAGGATATACTTTTATATAAATTAACATGAAAATAAAATAGATGAACTTGAAGATTTAATAATAACAAATCTTAAGAAATGTAATATGTAATCCATAAAGATCAAAGAATAAATTAACCAATATTTTAAGGATTTAAAATAATTTTCTCAAAATGTACAATTGTCATTTTCATATAAATTGATGAAACCGGATGAAATGAATTAAAAATTTAAAAATAACAAATATTGAATATTTACGAGATTGAGTATCTAGAAATTTAATATACAAATCATGAGAATCTAAGAACAAATTAATCTAAAGACCTAGAAATAATTTATTTTTTTTTACAATAATTATGAAGTATTTATGAAAACATTAGCTTCTTAATATAGTAGCTAATAACTGATTAATAAATATTATTAGAAATTGAGACTTCAACGTTTAGTAATTGGAAAAGCATTGGTCTGAATGATATCTTTGCTCTGCTTCTGTTACTTTCTCTTTTCTTTTTCCCACTTTTTATCCTTTTCAATCTAAAGCAGGTACAAAGCAAGCCTTTTTTTTTTTTTTAGCTGCAGCTTCAAAATTTTGCATAATCACATATCAGATTTCATTAATGATAATAAAAGTACATTAGGTGTTCCATAATGATGATGATAATAAGGGTTTATGGCTAGATTTTCTACCTTTCAAGTCAAAAGAAATAACAGTCAATAAATAATATTTATTTTAAATAAATAGAAATTTTATTGATATATTTCTGAATATGAAGTCAAAATATAATTTTATTAATCATTATTTTCCATTTTATCTGTTTTGTAAAAGTTAAGCATGTGAGGAAGACTGAAAAATACTTTTCAGCTGGCCAAAAGCAGACCTTCCAAATCAAACATTAATTCTTGTAATATTAATCTTTTTAATTTCTTTTTTTTTTTTTTTTGCCAATTCAAAAGGTATATGTCACTACTAAAGCACTGTTTTGAGGAGAATAGGGACATAAATATATACACAAATATATGTTTGTATACATTGTATAAAGGAGAAAGAGAGAATCTAATAATTATTATTATTAATAATAAGAGAAGGAAAGGAGAAGAAAAGGGATTTTAGTTTGGAGAGTGGCTAAGCTAAGCTAAGCTATATAAATAAATAAAAACATCCTAAAAGGGTCTTTTAAGTGATGGAAACAAGCAAACTAATGGTCACATGGATAGAAGGAAGGGTTGTTTCCAATTTGGTTGGCTTCAACTCAAGTTTTCCATCATGGACCCAACCCTTTCATTAACAAACTCTAGGCCTCCACTCCTACACCCTATATTAAATTATATATACATTTTTAAATTTTATAAAATTGCGTAGACTTGGATTTATCGATATTATTATAAATTAGTACTAACTGTTACATGTGAAAATGACTTGAATTTATCGATATTATATCGATATTATAAATTGGTATTAACTGATTAATTTGATTTTATGCAATTTTTTTTTTCTCTTCCAACCAATGGTTCCCTACATCTCTATCTTTTCTTACTACATGTTTTCTGCCTCGGACCCATATGATTTTTCATTTGTGTGTGTGTGATAGCATGAAATAATTAGGGGATTTAGGCAATTGACACCTATTAGAGTGGTTGGAACAAAATTTAGACATAAATGTGGTTAGGTGCAACCTATTATTGATAACCCAAAAAGGGATTTTTTTCTCTCAAATTTCTAATGGTTACTCCAAGTTAATAAGTTGGTGACACCTATTGTTTTGTATTGCATAATGAGTGTTTAACACTCTCATCTAAGTCAATTCAAATTAACACGTTTTAACCTAAATAATTAATAAATATAGAACCATTTTCTTACTTGTACTAAATCATTATATTACTAATTCCCAACATAAACTTCTGTTTACTTGGAATGGGGAATTTTCACTCTCATCTAAGTCAATATATACACCCTCTTTTTTCCTTCCAAGGAAGTAGGAAGCA
Source organism: Croton setiger (assembly GCA_948099555.1). Lineage (NCBI taxonomy): Eukaryota > Viridiplantae > Streptophyta > Magnoliopsida > Malpighiales > Euphorbiaceae > Croton > Croton setiger. The sequence continues at coordinate 33,993 of CANUEY010581379.1, forward strand.
TTCTATCCTATTATTTGCCAAGAACTAGAAGAATTTTATTAAAAAAAAGGAGGAATTTTATTGAAGAACACACAAATTATGAACTATCATGTAAGTTCTCTAGAAGGGTAAGTGAAAGTCAAATTTATTCTAGAATTGCCCTCCTAATCCTAATTTATGAAATTAGATTTTATGAGGCCCATATCATTTCCTGGCACGTTGGATGTCTTTAAAGAGGAGGAGAAATATTTGGTAGGGCAGAAACTCTAATCACTATCTTTAGGAGCAATCAGACTCGTCACAAAAAAGCCATACATTCCCCCTTCTTGTTCTTGAAAAGAAATAGATTGTATCATGTAATTGCTGCAATCTTAGTATATTGTTAAATTATTTTGGAATTTTTTTATGATAACAAATACACAAAGCACAAAGTGCATAAATCAACTGATTCAGGGGTTCAAGTTTATTCTAACTTAATTAAAGATTTTAAGTTCAAATCTTCAAAATACAGATATATTAAAAAAAGAGTTTTACTACTCTTAGCGGTCTTACTCAGCTTGAATCTTAGCGGTCTTACTCAGCTTGAATCCTGATAAGCCGTCACCTATGATTTAGTCGTCGGCCATGATTTAGTAAGTTAATAATTGACCTAACTAATATTGTCGACAGTAAATACATGGGCGTTCTTTTCAACGGCTGTTGAAACAACAATGTCTGAATACAATATTGGTGTAGGCCACTAATATAATTGTACTGTTTCTTGCAATTCAATATTTGGTCTCACAACTGTTTTAATTAACTTTTGACTCTATCAAATAACCCAAATATAGTGGCAAAAACAAAACAATGGCAGAAGAAATGGAAACTGTTAGACACAATAATCCTTGTAAGCTGATGGCTTTGTCAACTTTCATGCATGCGAATATTCCTTCCCAGCAATAAAACCCGGAAATGTATAAAGAGGAAAAAAGAAAGTTGTTCTACCAGTGACAAAAAAAAAAGGGGAAGAAAAATTAAGGTACAAAAAGAAGAGGGAGGATTGGTATCTCACAAAGACCTTTGTACTAGAAATTATGTCATTTAACAATCAAAGATTATATTTTCTTCTCTCATGACTCGTATAACTTTGATAGTTCTTCGGAGAATGCCTTCCTGACGACCTCTCTTTTCAGCTTCAGCGCCGCAGTGACAAGGCCAGATTCAGGAGTCCAAGGTTCTGAAAGCAGTTTAATTTTTGCTGGGATCTCAAACTTTTCTAAGCGTGCTCTCTTAGCTTCCTGGAAATATTGAATTTGGAAGAAAAAACAATTACCATAAGAAAGCTAAACCAATCATATGGAGCCTACCATGTCTTTTCTATCATGACTAAGATCATGTCAAGTTGTCAACTGTTCAAGGAAGTGAAAACACCAAAATGTATAATGACAAAAACAATACCAAACCAGAGGGTAGAACATAACCATATTATCAGAGTAGAAGGTAGGAACATTCTTCATTTCAGATTTAACTTGACACTGCACAAACATTCGTCATTTTGGATTTAAATTGTTTAAAATGACTTTCCAGACCTGAAGTTCCCAGGACAGCCAAATTCTTCAATATCACTCGACATACAATAACAAGCATTGGTTCATGAAATTACAAGTCAGGTAGAAAATTATATCTTAAGATGTCAATGGAGACAGAATGAGAGCCTAATAATAATGATCCTACACCAGTCTATCCTAACGAACAGATCCGTCTCACCTCATAAGTAAATTATTATGTATAGTCACATGCTCAGCTCAATCATGGGGAACGAAATGCCAGAAGTACATATAAGTCACTTTCCAGGAATTACTATGCTACTCAAATTATGAAGACAAGAATTGCTTCATAACATAATGATAAGGCAGAAAATTTCAAAGGAGACAACATGAGAACCTAACAATAATGACTCTTACCACTGTCTCCTCTCCTAAGAGATTTGCTTTTCTCACCTCATGAATTAATTTTTTGTGTAGAGCCTTATGCTCAATCACATGGAAGGAGAAGTCAGACAGATGCACATATAAGTTGCTTTCCAAGAATTAGTTTTGGGGAATATTTCCATAAAACAAAAAGAAATGATTAAAATGAGCAATGGAGTCGCTCAGATTATTGAATGGAAAAGCATACCTTGATGAGTGATGATTGCACTTCCTTTATTGTTTCATTTTTGTCACACAAGTCTGCAAAACTGGTATAGCTGATACCTTGTTTTGAAGCCCATTCTTCCAGGGAGGGTTGGGCAGCCACCACCAGAGCAACACAGTAACTGTGAAATGGATCAGCATGCAACATCATGTTGTCAACGTAGGGGCTCACAACAAGAGCAGCCTCAACCTGTAAGGGAAAGAAAAAATTAGTCACACAGAAATCAGGAGAAAAAATTAGTCACACAAATCAGGAAAGCTACATTCTAACAACAAATATTCTTACCTTTCCCAAAGATACATATTCCCCATGCTGAAGCTTGACAATATCCTTTTTACGGTCAATTATCTCAAGGCATCCATCAGTATGAAATCTCCCAACATCACCGGTGTAGAACCACCTCATTCCTCTCTCATCAACCTTTTCACAACAAAAAATTGGTTTCAATCATAATTTATTACTGCTGGCAAGCATTTGCAAGTGGTTTCAGTATCATATGATGCCATGGAACTTTGGGATTTACCTTATACACTTCTTTCGTTTTCTCTTCATTTTTGAAATAGCCAACAGTTACACTAGGACCTCCAATAACTATTTCCCCACGAGGCATTGGTGAATCACTAGTTGTATATCCACCTTCTGGCCAATCTACTAACTGAGAACAAAAAGGTAGGCCACACTATTAAAATCTGTAAGTTCAGTAGCTGATTGCACTCATCATAATACATGCTCATAAATTATCTACTAAATTGCAAAGCTATATATTACCTAGCTTTTACTTGTTTCTCACCTTAATAAATGCACTAGGGATTGGATTACCAACTCGACCAACAGATGTATCATCAAATTCAGAAAAGGTCCCACCAGCACAGGTCTCAGTGAGACCATAACCTTGACCTATGGGAGCCCTGTATAATATTCAGCACTGCTAAGATGCCACATGACAAAAGGAAAAGGCCGTAAAGTAGTAAACTAAAAGAAAACTGGAAGACAGGCATGGAAAATCGCATAAAGATGGGGTTATTCACATTTAACAGCAAGAATTAGATCAAACAATGCGGACACTCTCATCTACTCGCACAGAACATTTATTTTCTTATGTACTTTGACCAAAAATTGTGGATCTTGATGTTCTCTAGAAGATTTCAAGAACATCCATTGTACCAACAGCTTAAAAGTTGCATATAAATTCCTCTTTTTCCCTCTGTATGAATCAGACACAGCTGATCCATATAAAGAATATAGTAGCACTCGAGCATTTTTCCATTATCCAACATGCTTCAATGTAAAACAAGAATTCTCTTTAATTCTCAAATTATTTGCTCATCTCTTTTATGCTTCTACTTAGAGGATTCAAAACTTCCCTTATACGCAAAAATTGTAGTTTTATTTTCAAATCACCAAAATTCAGGCTGAGGTTCAGCATAAAATATAAATCTTATCATTTGAAATGGAAACCAAAATTCCTATTTAAATTGAACAAAAAGACAATTAAAATTAATTGAACCAAGATTCATCAGGGAGAGGTTTGGAACTTCGTAGATACCTGTGAAGCACCAATTCATAAATAAATGTGTAAAATCAACTAAATTTTACTAAGAGCATACTAACCCAAGACAAATGTTGATAAATCTTTGAGTATCACCAGAAAGAGGAGCACCTCCAGAAAGCAGAAAACGAATGTGACCTCCCAAAACTGCTTTAACTTTCCTAAATACAAGGAAATTCCAAAGAAGCGCTTCTAGACCCCAAGCTCCAAACCAACTACCATTCAATGCAGACAATCGACGGGCATATGCAAAGTCAAATAGTATCTTACTTAGACCACCCTTTGCGTCCACCTGAATTGTTAGGAAAATTTAATAACATTCCTTGCTATCAGACAAAAATGTATCACTCAAAACATGTTGCATCTACATACAGACACACACACACACTCACAAAAAAAAAAAAAAAAAAAAAAAACTAAATATATGTGTGCGCGCATGTGTAATGCAATCTCAAGCATGAGGAGAGATACGAAGCATGCAAATGCTCCTAACCTTCTTGCGCACTCCATCTCTTACGCGATCAAGAATCGCAGGGACAGCTGCCATCACAGTTGGCCTCAAGACAGTAGCGTCCCCCTTTGTTCCCCTTTTAATCTTATTTGATGTATCTGTTAGTGTCAGAGGAGACCCATATCCTATAGCACTTCCAACACCTGCTACTATATTCTGCAACGAGAATAGTGAAATTTGCTTAAAAAAACACAGGAGGGAATCATATTAATGCTTAATCCTTGTTCAAGGCTAAAGAAATTGACAGGAAACAGTTATTGTTTTGTAAATTAATGTATAACAGCTCCATACCTCCGCAGCTATTTCAAGAATGTGAGCCAAGGGTAGGTATGCCAGATAGACATCCTTGCTCTCAAGGTCAGGGACAATTGTCCTTACTGAAGAAACTACAGCTAGGACATTAGCATGTGTCATCATAACACCCTGTGCAAGGTTGACATAATAGAAACAAATAACTATTAAGTATCATGTAAACACTGATATGGCTTGATTAACTGTAGAAAATCCACATACTTTGAAGTAACAAGTTCAAAACCCAAACAAGTTCAAGTTAACAAATCAAGCCATTTTGTTACTGCGGTTTCAAAAAACAACCGCCAAACCTTGGTCCCAAATTAGTTACAGCTGCTTCAAACATTACATAAAAATACAAACATTCATCATCATGTCACACATTTTGAGAACCACCAAACACAACAATGATCCACTGATATGAATGGGATAGACACTACAAAAAGAACAGAACGTGAATTTCAACACGAGACAAAGTAAAATAATGAATTGATGTTCCACTGTTTGAACATATTCAAAGATGAATATTAGGCCTCAATAAGAGAAAAAACTAAATAGCAGTTCATGAATTTTACTGAAACAGGATGAAGAAAAGCAAGCAATTACTTTCCATGAATCTGTGTTTCCTGTGCAAGGATCATGGAATTAATCTTTATGAAAAAGAGGCCAACTTTTAGCAATCAATTAAATTTATTCAATAGCCAGGAGGAATGGGTATATGGAGAAACATGACAGTATCTTCCACATATTCATAAAATTCCCAGATGTGATCACCAAAGGAATACCCCACATAACATACCAACAAAAAGTCACTCAAGGCAAAGGTGAAGGGAATAGCTCAAGGGGGCACTATGTGCCCCAAGCCCTTCTTAGTGAAATTTTAAAATTTTAGCCCCCTCTCCAATAACAGTCCTCATTCTGCTACCATCATAAGGGACCAAGTGATTCTGGTCAACAACCAATTAGAAACCATCAAGACTTAATTGAGTGAAGCGAAACAAGCACAAATAGATTATCCTCCTAATTGATTTAAGGGCATTGTTTGTTTAGTATTGTTTTATGTTTAGTGTTGCTAGTTGATGTTTGAGCCATCAGAGATTTTTCTTTTTTAATCAGTGTACAAATCATTTCTTTCTTTTTTTTTTTTTCAATAATATTCTAATATCTAAGAAAAGAAGATGTTCCAAACCTTAGGCAATCCAGTACTTCCACTTGTGTACATAATCACAGCAATATCATTTGATAATGGTAAATCAGCTTCAGAAGGATTTTCTTGACCAAGTTTCTCCACATTAGAGAGTGATTTGATTGTCCACTGACCACTCTGCTCCAGTGATGATGCAATAGATGGAACTTCATCATCCATGCAAATCACACGTTTCACCGTGTCGAGTTGTCCGCTTATGTCCAGAAGTTTCTTTAGTTCTTTGCTCCCACAAATGACAGTTGTAACCTCTGTCTGAATAGGAAAAATGCAAATATTATAAGATAAATGTTATGTCAAGAATGAATAAAAAAAAAATTCATGTAGAAGAATAAAATTGCAGTCTTTCATTGTGACATTATTTCATCCAATGAAATGTCTTCAACAACAATGCATACCAGTTAATTGATATTACAAAACTTCAAAAAATAGAGCATTACGCCAACAATTTTGTTTTGTTCAAAATAAATTTGCAAAAGAAGCCAATGATAACAAGTCTATACCAATAACAGATTTCGATTAGTGTTTTGGTAACCACCAACCCATCCTGTAAGCCACGGCTAAGGGATTTCTGATGGTCAAAAGCAATAGACTTTGATCTAAGCATATGAACATGAAAGCTACAACTTAGACATGGGAATTCCTCTATGTAATAATTGAAAGTCTGCACTTCAACACTAATGAAAGTATATCTTGAACAATAACTGAAGTTCTGATAAAGTATAAATTTCAACAAGCAGAGAATATCTCCCAAAGAGTTAAAGATCCTTTTGAATATAAAATTACTTTTTGGGCTTCAACAATATATACATCTGACTAACAAATGTTATTCATTTGTTTTAGCCTCGAGGTACATTAAAGAAAAACATTTGAAGTCCTTTGCGCAATAGTTTTGCATAATAATATTATGGAAAGGCTTATTACCCAGACCCCTGCCCTTGAGTTACTGACCAAAATTACTTGGTTATATGACAAAAGTAACAAGCATCAAAGCAGCTAGTTCTGTGTCTGAACCATGCCACCCTTCCAAATTATAAATTCATACATTCCAAGAATCTGGAACAATTTAAATTTAAACTGAATTATCTAACATTCCATGTGCAGATATTGTTTATAAAATAGTTCTCTAAATCATTTACAAGGCCATTCCACTTGGTTTTCTATGTAAGAGATATTTGTGTGTTAAAGAGAGAACCTCATTTAAGGAGTGACACAGAGCTTCCTCCCCCAAAGATGCATAAATTGTAACCACAGTGACATTGCGCCTAAAGCAAGCCTGATATGAAGTAACCCAAATAAACGTGTCAGATAAATTTATAGAAGGCTACATATATGATAAAAACCAACAAATAGAATATAAACCATAAACAACTAAAAGTAAGAAAATTGTATCTAGAAAATTGAATCTCCCACTCCCTCCAGAAATTTAAAGAGAGAAGAAAGAAGCACCTGCAGTGCAATAAACCATTCAGCTCTGGTATCAGCAAATATGGCAACGCGTTGTTCCCTTGAATGTCCAATCTGAGCTAAACCAGAAGCAAAATTACAAACTCTTTCAAACACTCTCGCATAAGAAAGCCACTCATATTCTCCCAAATGAAGCTTCTCAAAAGACCTCCCATCTTCACTCACTTCACTATCTCTTGAAATCAATTTCCTTGTTCCTAACAAATGCTTATCCCCATGTCTCTTACACGCACACTCGAAAAGCTCTGCAAGAGTAAAAACACCTTCCCACGCCGTTTCTAAAGGCGTCGAGAACTTGGCATTCCTAATCGCGTAACCAGGCTCCCCGCCAACGTCCACCGGAACTCCTCGTTTCTTCGCATTGTTCTTTGAATTCCGGAATATAAGAGTAACCAAAACAGGAACAAGAACGCCAACTAGATAAGCACTCATGCTTTGAAACGACTAAGTCAAACCACTACAACAAACACTAAATCCTGTAATACCAAAAACAGAAAAATATCAAATCCAATCTCGAAATATAAGATCAAGAACAATAACAACAACAAATTATAAGATTATTTTTTCCTTTTTTCTTTTGGCGAAAAATAAAGAATATGAGAATCAAAGGGTAGGCATGGAGATTTATTGAAAACGTCAACGTTTTAAAGGAACTTACAGAGTGGACGGAGAGATCGAGAATGGAGAAATTGGAATGTCAGGAAAGTCAAAAAATTCAGTTTTTTTTTTTTTGTCGACGTAACAGGAAAAATACAAGGGGTTTACTTAACGACCACACACTTGGCAGTTGGCAATTTGGGTTCAGAGGGTTTAATTACATCTCAGCCGTAGAACTAGTTGAAGATGAGAAAAGGTTTGCAGCTGGGCGAATCGTAGCCGTTTAGCTGTGTTTCTGACTTGATCTGCACTGGACCACAAACAGCTGAAGAGACTGGCACATGACGCGAATAAAGTTCTTTTTTAATATTAAGTGGAGACCAAAATTACAAATTTTTCATCAATTTTTGTGAAATTTTTCAATTTTATCCTAAAATTATTTATATTAATTTCACCTTAATTTGCATAATTATACCCAATTATGCATGATTATTTCAAGACATTCACTTATCTCAACATATAACAAATTACCTATCAGCCTGTAAACATATTTAAATACTGGAGAAAAATAAAAGGGAAGACGATAGTTATAATATGTTTTAGCTGGTGGATCTTTCATTGGTTGTATTTGTATCTTGAGAATTTCCATGGGAATGCGATGCAGATGCAGGAGCTGTCCCTGAGAACATTTCCATCATTGATCTCAAAGCTCCTCTAACTTCTTCAGGTATATTTTCTCCCAGATTCAAATTGACATTTGTACCTATATTTATTTCTGGTTCACCAGCTCCTCTAGAATTCCTGTCTTCACCTTGCCTGCCTTCAGGTTGAGGGTGCTCACCTGGGTAGAACTGTGAAGCCATGTTCCTAAACATGTTTGTAAAGTTCACAGGGATATCACTTGCGTTGAATGGCATTGATGGAAATGGTGGAACTTGGCTATTACATTCTTCACTATTGCAAGTAGATGAGTTTTTATTCTGCATATGAATGGTTTAACAAATAAGTTCCAAATAAAGCAAAAGTATGCACAATCTTTGTTTGTGGAAAAAATATACAGAATAACAATAATGTTATTAAATAAATTTGAGGGTAACAAGAAAAGAAAAGTTCCATAATAAAAGAAAAACCTGAGACACAAAATCAGACAGTAAAAACTCAGAAAGCAAGTTTGCAAATTAGGGTTTCAAAGGTGAAGTAGGAAGTGACTTTTCTCCCCTAAAAATTGATTTGATGCTTTAGACTACCTTCTTGTGCCTAGTTAACTCAACTATAGAAACTTTCTGCAAATGACAATTTAGCATTTTGTTGACTTGTTTCAGTTGTGATAAGCCTACTGCAAATCAATTTTTCAATGAGAAGGAACAGAGAAGGCAGACATACCTCATCCCCTCCAGTCTGTTGCTGTTCTTCTCTCAATTTATGTGCAGCGACCTACGCAAGGAAAAAAGTGATTAATAATTAGCAAAGAAGAGGACGAGGATGAGAACAAGAGGACAAGGGAATACAAAAAATAGAACAAACCCGAATATTTTCTTTGACCGATTCATTGTTGGGATCCAGTAGCAAAGCTGAAAATCACAATATTCAGATGGAATAGCAGGTTATTTTAGTTTGAACATAATGATCTACAACAGTACCCCAGTTCTATGATTTGAGAATAAATTGGTAATGTAAACCATATTCCTTTTTTTTTAAACAAGTGTAAACCATATTCTAAAGATGAAAATACATAGGTAATAAATAATCAACGTTACAGTAACCTTTGCTAAATCCTTTATCAATGGCATCTCTGTAGTTCCCTTGTGCATAATATGCCAGTCCAAGACGACTGTATGCCTTGCTATAATTTGGGTCAATCTCAATAGATTTTAGACAGTCTTCAATAGCTTCAGCATATTTCTGGATTTGAGTAAAAGCAGCTGCCCTGACATGCATGCCTCATGCAAATGAATTTAAAGTTTATTTGAGCAATAGACAACATAAAGGACCCAAGCTAAACTTCTGCCCTAGCATGGTCTTATAAAGGGAACGCTATTATCAAGGCATCGGACAATCTGTGTGTGAGCGGAAACCAAAGAACACTGATTTTATCACCATTTGTCCAACAATGCTAAAGTATATATTTCATGTCACTGAGCAAAGAAATAGCATGTTTTGTTCTTTAAAGAAAGAGAGAACTACAATCTTTGTGTTAACAACCAAAAATATAGTCACAAATTGTTTTAATGATATTACAGAAAACCTAATGCCTACAACATGCAGTACATTGAACCAATCTAGTGGTAAAGGTCAGGCTATCTCTAAATGCAAGCACCAAGGCCAAATAACATCATTCAAAAAAAAGCCTACATACTTTGTGGAACAATCAAGCTGCATCAACAGAATGCTGCTTCTTTTTATTCAAAAGAAACAGAACACACATCAGATATAAATTGTCTTAGATTCCTATAGAGTGAAATATAAAACAATTGATAGGAAGGTGCACCTGTTACAGTAGTAAATGGAATTATTTTCACAGAGTGAAATGGCGCAGGAATACAACTCAATTGCATCAGAATACATCTTTGACTGCAAAGCCCTATTACCTAAAAGCAAAGAGAATAGAACATAAGACAATTAGCATTTACAAAGATTAAACTGTACTGATGTAAGATAATTTAAGATGAAGTTCTCTCCTGCTTATTATTGTTAAACACATTCGGCACGTATCTCCTAACACAAAAGTTTGCTATTTCACATAAGCTATAAATCAAAGGTGTCAAAAGAATAAAAAAAAAAATGCATATGCACCTTGTGACTTGAATGTTTCCGCGAGACTGTTCTGGTTATATGACTGGCATCCAGATTTTTCCATCTCCTGATATGACCATATTCTCATTAATCAAGCTAGAGATACAATAAGAAAAGACAGACAGATTGGCAAATATACAATCCACAATCGATTTTTTGCTACATCAAACATAGGGACAAGAAAAATGGTGTTACAGATACTCAAAAGGATATTGGATGAAATCATGTTTTTTCTAATGCACCTAGTATACATGGGCAGCAACAAGTCTAAATTACATTTAGAGCTTCATGGAATAAACGTGTTGCTTTATCTAGTTGAACAGGATCATCGTTCCCATCAGACGTGCTCTTGAAAAAGTGAATCTTCTCAAGAGCAATAAAGAATTGACCAAAGAGTTCATCTTTCGAAACCCCTGCGAAAACAATTGGAAATAAATTAAAGAACATCACAGAGCCTAAATTTTAAACCAACAGCAGATGTTTTAGACAACAGAAACCTGTCAAAAACTCAACTAAACCCTACAGCAGAGGGGAAGAAACATTCAAAACTCTTTCGAGCAACGAGATTCTCAATGAAAGTATTATGAGTACGCAAAAAAAAAAAAAATTAAATTTTGGACATACCATTTGCAAACATGTGAATGCTAAACAATATAGTATCAGTTCACTTCTCTATTAAGAAAGAAATAAAGTTATCATACTCTAAACTTGCACACAGCCATAAAAAATTTCCATTAATTGTCAATAAGACCGCCCCTTTTCTGCAACATTGTATCCAGACCCCAAGATGAAACAAAACAATAAAACATAGCACAACTTCTTGATTATGAAACTCACACACACATTTAACGCTTATCAAATTTAGAGTATGGACATATCTTTCTTGCAATTCTTCTGTATCAAATAAATATACCTCAAGGTTAAAAGTCAAATCTCACACCATATTCTTTACTTCTGTACAAGAATAATAAAAGTTCAATCAAGGTGATGCAAGCCAAGTTTATAGTTATTGCCCAATGAAGAGCTACCAGGAAAAATGAAAAAAAAAAAAAAAAAACAAAGGAAAAAATAATTATCTCCAACTACAAAGACAATTCTGAAATCTGAACGGGGGCACTATTACATGCCTTTTCATATTCTTTACTGAATCAACTTTGAAAATTATCAACTTGAGTACTGCCAAAAAGTGTGTTTTTATTAAGAAACAGTAATTAAATTAGCACACATACCATTTTAAGATTGATATATGATAATTTTATTGCTTATATCCTGATTGCGCAATTGGTGTACCAAAGTAGTAAATTTTCAAATTACGCAGGCATACTATAAAACAATAACCATGAGAACAAAGAGTACAAGCCTACCTGTAGCAAGAGATGGTTGTGTCCAATCATCACCCTGATGAAAATAAAATAAAATGAAATATTCAATACTAAAAAAAATACCTACATATAGCTCATGTCAAAAAGTTTTTAAAAGTGAAGCATTCATATGCATATGCAATTTGAATCTAAAGACAAAATTGGTAATACGGAACAAGGAGAGGGAAGAGGCAAAAAGAAAAACCAGAGTCCTAGAAGCCTCCAAGTGATTGGAGTCAAAAGAAGTATTCTGGTTCTGAGCATTGGAGGAACTAGGAGCACCTCCAGGAGTTGAATTTGATTTGATGTTTTGATCATCATTTGTTTCCAGAGAACGAAATAAATTAATCAAGAGACCGGGTTTTATGCAATCATTAGTAGAAGTTGAATCAAGCTTAAAAACTTCACTCAAACATTCCCTGGCAACTTCCAGACCTTCTATATCAACACCAGGAGCAGGTTCAACTGAAAAAGAAAAGCCTCTAGCAATCAGAACATAAATCAAACCAATCCAGGCTCATCAGTAGGTGTAGAAGAACTTAATAATATATAGCCAAATAAGAGAGAGGATGAAGGGTTCTTACCGGAGTCGAGGAAATCGAGGAAGGCACGAACGACGCGAAGGCATAGAGGAGAATCGGTTTTCAAGTTCGCCATTGAAAGACACCGAGAAAGCACTTGCTTAAATAACTACCACTGTAGGAGGAGAGGGAGGGAAAAGCGCTTTCACAGTCACAGATAAGCGAAGACCGTATGTTTGGTTGCAGGGTCGATGCTGCAACAACCCAGAATTAAAGCTTCTGCAGGTTGTGCATTCCCAATTTTTTTTAAACAGATTGGGATTGTGAATTGGAATACTCTGGAAGCCTGCAACTCAACCGATTCCCAACAGAAATTTTTACTATTAATTGCAATTTTTTTTTGGGACAAACGATAATTATATATTTCACAATTTTTTAACACAATTATTCTATTTCATTAAAAAAAAAATTATTTTGAGAAAAAAAAAAAGTCAGTAACCGGACATTAGCTGCATAAGAAGGGTATTTTGAAGTTAAACATTGGAAAATTTAAGGAGTTGAGAGTTAGTTCATATTTGAAGCATAATGATTACAGTATTGTTTCTGAACTGAGGATCCAACAGTCCTGATTTATCTTAAAAGCATATTTTCCAAGGACTTCAAAGCATATAAATAAATTAATTAAAAGACTCGAAAATAATAATTTATTTTTTTCTCTACTTTAATAATAATTAATATTTTTATAATTATAAATAAATTTAAAATTTGAATAACGAGTAGACTCATTCTGCCTGTAAATAAAAACTAGTTAAATTATATTATATATAGCAATCAAATATAATGTTGTAGTTCCTCGTATCTGCTAGCTAGTAACTACAGGGAATTATATATACAGAACTTACATAAAGAGCTAAAGAAATGATTTACAAAATAAGCAGATGGTGAAAATTTGTTCTTTAATTCATACATTCAGTTATAGGTCTTAGGTTGTGTGCTGTGCCCCTGGCAACTCCATCAAAGAGCACAAGAGATCTATACTTTCCTTCGCCGTGTTCTTCTGACCAACTAAAAGAAGAAAATACCATACATTACACCAACCATACAACAACAAACAAAAGCGAGGAGGAGGAGATTTTAGCTTACAGCGTCCGCATTTACGTCAGTCACTCCAGATGCCAATGTGTCAGAGAAAACTTTCTGTCTCTTCTTTCCCTTCACTGCATCAAATAAGATCTTTACTCATATTAACCCTCAAACTTCTTTGTATTTTGATGATTCTAAATCTAATTAGATGCACAAGGCGAAGTTATTATTAATTAAGCACACTCAATTCACATAAAACTAGCATATGCAATTTTCACACAACCGGAAATATTTAGCTCTCAGACAGATAGACTTAAGATACTTAAATTTTTTCTTTTTTTATGAAAACGAGCATAAAGGACTCCCCTGCTTTTTGATGCACATATTTGACAATATAAAAGGATTAAGGAAGACAATGTTTTAATTATACGCTCTGTCTGATGTATTGGGCATTATGAGTAGTACTAAAAAATAGCTATATGAGAAATATTCAACTACAACTAGTGGAATACTTAGCACTAAAACAAATGATCCTACGAAACATTACCAGCCCCTGCTTTACAGAACTTTTCATTTTCCTTGTTTTCCAAGTGTTCGGTGTTGGGACAATCTTCGGATTTGTTCACAGTTTCTTTCAGGTTCCCCAGAAATGAGCATCCAGTGAGACTGCTACAACTTCGGAGAAGAGTGTTTGTCAGTTTGTTGATATTCACATGTCTTGATGACTAATCGATTATTGAACAATACAATTTCACCAGAAATTTGATGAAGTCACTCATAATTTACATTTACAAATTTCAATTCCATGGGATTTGAAACTGCTAATACACTCCAAACAGTAATATTACTAGAGGAACTAAGCAAGAACCACATTGCCTGGCAAATAGCAAACATCTAAGTTACAACAGCAATTGTTCAATAAGGGTGGAAATCAAACCCAGACGCCAAATGAACTACCAGTTAAACTTATTTTTTCAAGTTTGTTTAGTTACAAGAAATGTTTCACAAACTGAAAATCGCAGAAGGCACATCGTGCACGAAAAGAAAAGTAAAGAAACATTCAAGAGACAACAGAGAGAAAAGATTTAAGAAAGCAAGAACAATTAAAAGAACATACTGACATAATAAAGAACAGTATCATTGAAAGTATAGCTCCAATCCGATGCTCAACTACGTTTTTGCTTTCAACTAAATTATGATCTTCTTTCGAAGTCTAGTTTCTCTTCACATGCACATGAAAAAACAAATAAACACCTACCCTTGAAAAAAAAATGTACAGTAATTGGAATATCTTAAACCTAGAAGAAACTGCAGTATTCCTCAGTACAGGAAGCAAGCAGCAAATATGGTCCAAACTACGCGGTTTTTGTAGGTACAATACAGAATTCTGGTTAGAATATGCTAAAAAGCAAAAAGTAAGATTAACTCACAGTTCACTTGAACGGAACAAGTCCACATCTTCTGTCAACTTTGTCTCCTACAAATGAAAAAGTCAGCCAAGGAGAACTAACAAGAATATATATATATATATATATATGAAACAAAGGAAAGCCCAACAAAGACATGTTTGATGAACAACAGTATTTAAAGTAGGGGTGATATTAACAAATATCAATTTTTGAAACTTTAGTATAATTAAATGTCAACAATTTTCAAATATTAGGTAAATGACATATTTTTAGTATGCTATAAGAAAATATATGTATTTCCAAGAAATATATTTCCATATTTTCCTATTAGTAAATATGTATATTTTCTAGTATGATACCAAAAAAAAAAGCACGTATTTTACCAGTATAAAAAATGACATTTACTTAATATTTGAAAAAATAGGACATTCACTTAATATTTCAAAATATGTGACGTTTACCAAAAATAAGTTACAAAAAATGACATTTATTATAATTTCCCTTAAAGTAGTCACATTTTAGGAATTTTAGAGCTTGTTTGAATTGATGGAATATTGGGCAAAAATTGCACAACATGAATGCTGTGAATGCTGAGAAGGATGTATGATCACACAAGATAAAAAGCTTATAAATGACCATATTATACTAAAGGTACAATTAGTGAAAGTTGGAGATAAAATGAATAGAGGATGATCAACCTAGAACATCTTAGAGGGATGTCATCATTAAGATTTACAGTCTTTCAGGTGTTAGAGATGATACAGCTTTGAACATAATGAACTTGAGGCAAAAGATTTAAGTAGCACACCCTAATCAGTTGTATGAGAATTGTTTATCCTTCAAATAGAAGTAGAATTTCATTTCAACCCGTGGCATTCACAAACTAGAAGTAGAATTTGGTTATCCAAAATATAAATCAAACTAACTGAAACTAGAAACTTTAGACCAAACAATTCCCTTGAGCTTCTATAAATTGAAATTTGAAGCCAAATTATAAGGTCTAAAACACTTCACCAAATTCCACATGCTAGCAACCAAGAGTCAATGTCACTTTACCTTCTGTTTTAGACAATCATCATCGATTGTCTCCCAGCTTTCACAATCCAAGCATAGCAATTCAACATCACCACTATCGTATGAGATCTGCCAACAACATGAAAAGTAATTCAAAGCACAAATTCAGCATGAGGAAGAGGAAGAGGCAGAGAGAAAATGATGCTAGAAAAACTGATTCATTAGTTAAAAGAACAAAGACTTTTGTCAGATATGTACAAGTATTAGAGCTCGGAAGATAACCATACCCAGCTAGACTCAGAACAACTTTCATCAAGCAAGGGAATAGAAATGTGAACTGGCAGCAAATTCACATATTCAGTATACACACAATGCCAGTTCCATGAACGGATTTACCAGATAAGCAATCATAAATGCTAGGCTATATGACTTAGTAAAAAGAACATGCGGACAAAATCAAAAGATGGAGCAAGAAATGATGGGTTCAACCATGGTGCAAAATGACAATCAAAATGGAGAAAAAGAAAACCAAAATAAATTGATTGAACCAAGAATGAAAATAATCCTGCATCAATTCTATATCATTAAACTGCATATCCATCAATTTTAAAGTTTTGTTAGCAGAAGGAAAATTAACGAAGTCACAAAAATATTCTCATTACCTTGTGAACCTTATTGCGAGGATTAAATCCAACCACTGTGCCGGAATGAAAACTGACACAGAAAAACCACTAATGGACATTGGATCACAAAGAAAAACCAAAATTCCTGAATCCACCAAAAAAAAAAAAATCTCACCATCTATCAACACAAGATAATAAGTTGATCCGCTTGCCAATTAGGGCCTCACCCTTAGCACTAACTTCCTGAAAAAAAATGGTAACCATGTGAAGAAAAGAAAATTACCTTTTAGATAATGGATAAATGTTAAGATCCATCAAGATAGAATATGTACACACCCTTAAGCAGCAAGGTTCACTAAATTTGGAGGACAAAACTTCAGAAGATTCCGTAATGACAGTGACATCACCAGTTGGTCCATCATTTTCCTTCAAACAAGGAATTCTTTCTACATTTTGGATCAAAACTGGTGACTCACTGGAAGAAGGTTTCATTGTTGTGGAATCATATGTCAAAGCAAGTTGTTTCTCCAAAATGGAACTAGAACTCTTAGATGCATGATTTTTGTCCACCTCATTGTGCAACCCCACTGATTCCAGAGCATGTCCTTTCCTACATCTCAAGCTGATATCTCGCCTAGCAGGTTTTACCATTTCCTTTGCCTCAATTGTTGCTAAATCTGAATGCTTGTGTGATGTCAAGTTTAACTTATTGTGCCTGACATCAGCAGACTGTATTCCATCCTCTTGATTTTTTCTAACACGTTTTGGCAGGCTGCTAGCTGGCTGCAATATAACATGCAAGGAGAAAAACAGTGAGAAGAAATTTGACAGCCATCAAGAGAGGTAGAAATTAATCACGTTGAAGAAACATTCTAGATAAGTACCATTGTCATTTGGGACTTCAGATTGTGAACAACTCTCTTGATAAAAGTTTCATCAACAGGGAACTGTGTGAAACATTTTAAATCAGTGTGCACGTAAAAATTAATTCAAAGTTGATAAGCTAACTTGCAGAGATTTCAGTTATAAGAACTCACCACATCACCCTTAACTGATCTTATTCTAAAAAATGCCGATGGCAAAAAAATCTGTCCAGGGCCACGTGACGATGGAATGCCATTTTGGTTTAATGCATTTAAAGAGGAGAACCCAATCTCTGCTAGAATCTGCAGATTCTGCATTCCCATTCAATTTTTGGGTCAATATAAATAACAAAATAACTGGGAAATAACTATTTCCGTGAGAAATAATACTAACAGGTGTTCGTGTTGCATCAGCAACATCTTCAGATCTTTTAATGGCACGAAAAATGCTTAGCAAATTCAGGACAGAATCATTAGCAAAGTCCATGCCACCATTAACAATATTGCCATTTAATAGTGCTCGCACAAGCCAAAACAATGGACTGCAAAAAGAAAAAACATCCCTCACAGAGTAAAAACAGCAATCACATTGGTTTTGGATAATGCATTTTACGAACTAAGATTAGCCTCAGATATATACCTACAGAAACTAGAATATGCTTGTTCATCCTGACAGTCATTAGGTGGAAAGCCAGGATCATGAGCAAGAATATGGATCAAGTATACCACTATATATGAGGGATAATCTGTAAATGGTTCTCCCTGAACTTTAGATGTTTGCCGATTTCGAGCTTTTGAACCATTTTCCTTGATAAATTCTTCGAGGTATTTTGAAGACTAAACATAAAGATATAGAGACGTTAATTTAATATGTGTAGAACAAAGAATAAATTGCAATATATCAGAAAACAAGAAAAGGAGAAAAAAACATACAGCATCCTGCAGATCCCTGCAGCAATCAGATGAAGCCAATGCGAAAGCACATGCATATCTACTAGGGATAGCATGCACCTTTAACATCTTGTGTATTTTCTGAAGGAACAATTTCCTAATTGAAGAAGAAGAGTCCTAAATTGGAATGAAGCAACTTCATGTCAGAGGAGCTGATAACCATCAGATCAGGTAAAATATTTACAGTTATAGTGCATTCAACAACCCATACTTTAATGACTGTTAAATAGCACCTCCCAATACGTAACAACCCAATAATAAGTTCAAAAATTAATTAGCATCTGTAGCGCAGATAATGACAACCATCCTTTATGTTGTGAAACAGGGTATTTGTCCTTTTCTGTTATACCACCAACTACAATATGTTTAATAAACGTAAATTCAAAACGAAGAATGTGCAAAATGTCATCTTTGTGGAGCATCCTGTGAAGAACACATTAACTTCCAAAAGCTAGGTTCATATGTGTGTACACTAAAAAACAAAGTTTTTATTGAATCCAAACCTTTCATAAACCATCTCTACAATCTAATTTTCTTAGCTGACAATATGTCATGCAAAATCCTAAACAACATACCTTTGTTACCATAACAGTCAATCGAAAAAGTTCTGGAGACACATGCAGATCCCATCTTCGAGAAAGCCGAAGAACAGATTTTGCTGCAGCTAATTTAATATGATCTCCGTCTCTTGAACTGCCAAAGACTCCACCAAGCACATTTTAAATTCAATCAATCTTATGGAATAACTTTACCAATGGCAGAGCATGAAAATAATGAATCCACATTAATAAAAGAACTCCAAAAACAAGGCCTTCTCATATCCTTCCATTCTTTTATGAAGTTGTTAAGATTTGTTTCTAGAAAGTAATCAATAATAAGTTATAACTACGTTACCAATCTAATGTTTATCAGTCATACAGGGAAAGATAACAGGTTAAACATTATACAGCAAGAGAAAATCTAAGAGCACAACATAAACTGAAGCCAGCATAAATACATGACAATAAGTGTACATAGTCGTGAGTAATTGTGTTGCATAACTAAGAATAAGCATAGTTCTAAAAAGGTTAAAATACCATTCAAAAAATTTGGAAATAACAAGTTTGCCTCAGTAAGACTAAACAGACTACTCAAACCGACCAATGACTGAAAAGAACAATCCCATATTAGTTAACATGTTTCTAACCGTAGAAAAATGACAACCAACTGAAGTAGAACAGATTTGTGTAATTCTATGCAAGTTTCAGTACAACAAATAAATATAAAAATACACACTACAAAAGACCAGAAACACAAAGCTGTAGGTGCATACTACCCCAACAAAAAATCAAGACAATCCTCATAAATGCTGTTTAAGCAGTTATGCTTAAAATTGATTCAAGATAAACCAATTAACATCACATTTGATGGTGAATACTAACAGCACCTTATTTACAAAGTGCAATGAACATGAAATTAATAAAACAAGTTGACATTTAACATTAACACAGCCAAAACCAAAATCAGTTTTTGAGACAAACCATGAGATGACTCCATTAAAAGCATCACCCACTTGCAGCAACTTTAACAAAAAATCCAATAACTCATCAATTTGGCAATTGACGCGGGATCCTCGATGTGGCAGAAAACTTTTGACAAGCATTTTCAAGCCATAAATCTGCAAAAGCGTATATTAACTTAGTTAATATCAAATGAGGCATTCAGACTTTTCCAAAAATATGTCCGTGAGCACAATATTTAAGCACTGCCTATGAGGTTTACTACCCAAAGAAGAACTTGTAAGATATGAAATAAGGCAACGTCAATAATGGAAACTGCTTGTCTGAAGTCAAAACCATAGTTTAAGGCAACAGCGAGGTGGTCTAAAATACTGCAATAGAGTATTATAGAAATTGCTGTAACATTATAATATAGCTCGCCACTGGACAAGCTTCATCTGAAACACAGATCAAATATGGAACCAATTTTTCCATCCCATTAAGACATTTTTTTCCTGATAAGTGCAAGTATACTAACTCAAAAATTGCACTAAAATTCAAAAACTGCCACGGAAAACCAATAATTTGAAAGAAACATACTTTCAATTTGCAAGAGTGACTGCAATCAGTAGTTTCATCATATGAAGCGAAATCATCAGCTTGTTGCTCCTACACGTACAAGAAACCACATTACAGGCAATAAATTGACCACGTGCACTGAAAACACTTAGATGTTCTTGAGAAATACTGGTCCTACATACTTTCCTCAAAAAAAAAAAAAAAATTATACTGTGGATGGAAAAAATATAAAATGGTAAAATATAGTACTGTTTACTTCAATTACTTGAAAAATCTTTTCAAATATATACAATCTGATCTCTCTCTCATGAGCTTCAAATGCTGAAACAGAATGCTGAGCAATATATCCCAAGGATTGCAAAATAGTTGGAGTATTCCACCCTCTATGTAGAGAATATAAAAGTTCCTGAGAAGACAATACATGCCTCAAAATAAGAAAAGACAAAAAAAAAAAAAGCATATCGATCTATATATAGAGGGACAGACAAGATGATGAAATATAATACTGTAACATGAGATGTGCATATATGAGTGGAAACAAATGCCACATATCAGAGGTAGATATCAGGCATTGTTACTAAAGGCATAGTCCCAAAAAAGTAAACACAAAAGTTTTAAGCATGATAACATTAGCAATACTGCATTATTGCAGCAAAAGGCTATAAGCAAGAAGAAATGGGGAAAAAATTGGGGAACTATTAAAAAAATTGAGGAATTTTACATGCAAGTTACTAGCTTTAAAAAATTTTTCAATAGAATTTAGATATTAGGTTTAATTTGCCACCATCATGTAGCAGAAGTTGGTGTTAAGGTGAGAGATGGTCGAGTTAGGTGGTATGGGCATGTGTTCCATAGGCCTGCACATACAGCAGTATGCAAATGTGACACCTTGGTGGTAGAGGGAATTAAGAGGGGTAGAGGTAGACCTAACATTGTTTGGAGGGAAGTTAATGCTAGAGATCAACTGATCAAGATTTTGGGCATGGATGAGGCTTTAGTTAGTTTTAGGCTAGAATGGAGGCGTAGAATCCATGTCTTAGAGCCTACCTAGTTTCAGTTTATTTTATATTTATATTTTTATATTTATTTATTTATTATTTTTTAGTGGATAATAGTCAAGGATTCTTACAGCCGACCCCAACTAGTTTGGAACTAAGTCTTTGTTGTTGTTGTTGTTGTTCTTGTGCAATTTGCCACCAAACCACTAGCCAACAAGTAGGTAAAGCAACAGAATAATGTTTGCTTCCCTTTTGTGCTTTACGAGTGAAGAACAGCAAAATCATACTTAGATATTCAGATGTTTTGGCTAAATAATTTCAACTTGCCTATGACACAAAATTGCCATTAAAATGAAATAATCTTCTAAACAGTATACAATTGTAATAATCTTTTGTGATTTTCTACAAACAAGCTGACCTTTTCTAGTAGTTCTCAAGAATGGTGCTGACAGCAAAAGAAACAGCAATCTAGAAAATACATACTTGAAACAGATAAAATCAAAGAACACTTGGAAAAGAGGGTTAAATTGAAGGAAAAATTCACAGAACTAGACACAACCATAAAAAATGAAATCACATATGAATAACTCACTAACGAAGAAGCAAGTAACTTGAAGAATGCATAACAGTTTTTGAGTTTGAGAATACCTGAAACATACCTTGCATAGTTTTGGGAAAATAGACTCCTCAGAAGAGCCAATCAATGAAGCAATAGCAGAAACAGCATACTTGGATTGAATCCGAGTACCCTCCAAACAAACATGCTCCAGAAAAGGATAAAAGTCACTATAAACCCAAAAAGAAAAAGGATAAGTAAAATTGAAAGGTTACAGGCCACAAATATTTGAAACCGAACTGAAGTGAGCCCCAAATTCTTTATGTTGGGACTCTTAAGTCGGTGTAGAGAAAAATAATAAAAGATTTCACCTTAACAGTTCTTGCCAAATCAAATTAAATTTTTTTTTTTTTTTTTAAAAAAGGGTATTCACCCAAACAGAGAAAGAGGTTGAATTTGCATCAAACCAAATTTCCAATTAAGAACATTAATTTTCTACAAGAACTAACTTCAATGTGTGAACATATATTCAGTATGTACAACAAATAAAATGGTTCATGGTCGCTCTTTTCCTTCAATTTTTTCATTTTTTGTTGGGAGGATTGAGGGGCAAGAAAGACCAAAAGAATGATTTACCATATTCCCAATTGAATTACCAATGAAGCTGAAAATACAACATTTTCTCAGAGCATCTACACACATGATGAATCAGTACATAATTCTACATTTCTTGTTTCTAGATTTTAAAAGAATATATGAGAGATATTTGAAGCAAAGAATTTATATAGGCAACCGTAACTAGTTTGCGACTAAGGCTTGCTTCTTGTTGTTGTCAATGAAATAGGAATTAGACCAAATTTGGCCATATTATTTTGTTGTGATATAAATTTTGGAGCATTCCATACTAATAAAAGTGGGGTGCAAGCATTCAAACCAAAAAAATTGGATAACAGCAATACCTGAATTTGACTAGTATATGAGGGCCTGCTTTTGCTAAGACTTCTACAAGCACATCATTAATTGAACGCTTCTCCTCTAACAGCATTAAAAACCGCTCTTCAGAACCTCTCAAAAGTTTGGGGAAAATGCTGACAATAGCCTGTATCAGGTATATAAGACAAGAAAAATTTTCATCAAAATCCATCCAGCTGTTCTGGCTCTCCTATTGTCAGAACGTTCTCAGAATTAGATATCATGGATTACAATATTCCAGTATTCCACTAGAACAACCGAAGTACCTCCAATGCATTTGGTACACATGAAAGAGCAAATGCTAAAAGACAGGACAGCACAGATCAAGAAAAACTATTGTCTATTTTAATATTCAGCATGAAAAATATATATATCCTTTAGATACCTTTTATCTCTTGTTTAAAAAAGATTTTATATTGCATGAGACATGCAAAATTGCACAATCTAATAAGAGAAGTCATGCAACCATAATACATGAAAATTATATACATTTAATCACTATTTTGTGTATTAATTTTTAAATAAAGTCAAAAGAAAATATTTATTTCGTATCACTTTAATGTTAGCAACATTCATTCTTAAGTAGTATTAACATTTATGCGCTTTCAAATGTGATGTCATATGTAATTTTATTTTACATATGATTTGTTTTTCATATTAATTCTAAATAACTTAGAGTAATCAGACATAAATAGGTGGAAAAAAAAAATTCCAAAGATTGAGACACAATTGTGCATCAATTTTAAGGCATGGACCGGTATTTCTGAATTGGGGCATGCCAAAAGAAAATTTAGGTCAAGACAAACCTGTTCTATACTAGTGCACACTAACACAACAAATAGAACAATTAGCCTTGCCCTAGTCTGTCTCATTATCTAGGAGTTCAGAAACCCAGCCAGCACTAATTATCTAGGAGTTCAGAAACCAGTTTATGTGGATTTCATGGATCAAATTTGCACAAGGATTTCTTCCTCATAAATGTATCTTAAAAAACATTTCCCATTGAGCAAAAACTGTTCTTGTACTGAAATCCCAACTGCAATATGTTAGATAATTAAACACAGATATCAATATTTCCTAGCAGAGTTGGGGAACCAATTCACATTGGACCTAAAGTCACTTTGACAAATAAATTTTCCCCTTTCCCATGAATTAAAAATAATGTATGCATGAGTTAGAAGAGTTCAGCATCTTATTACTATGACAAGTTCATGTCCAACAATTGCATATTGATCACATATTCCAGGAAAATACTTGCCTAGACTGGGTCCATGAGATCACTCATGGACCAAGCCAATTAAAATTTTTCCTTTTCCCTAACTTATCCTTTTTTTTTTCAAGTGAAAGTCATTAGTGCCCTCCTTACATTTAAAAATTACTTTTGCCCTTTCATCCTATTGGCTTGGTCCAATGGACTAAGTCTAGGATAGAATTTCCCCCTATTCTAATAGAAAATACTTAATGAAAATTAGAAGGCAACTTTTATTACCAGAAGCAGCTTGGCAGAAGAAACCTCCAAATGTCCACTTTCAAACGCCTTGCATGAAAGAAGATCTAAAATACAACATATATGCTCCGAACTGAATATATTGAAAGAGCATTTTGAAGAGAGTAACTGTAGAAATTCAAAATGTGGATGTTTATCTCCTATCATTTTCAGAAAGTTATCCTAAAAAAGGAGCAAATGCAAAAATAGATTAGGACAAATGCAAAATGAAGTATTAAATTATGCTATATAAAGAAGTTAAGTTTAACAAATTGCATGAGCATATGAATCAGACTACTGAAAATAAAGGTGAAGAACCTCACAACAATTTAAGGACAACTAAAGAATCAACAAACTTGAAACTGCGATACCTCGGACTACAATGCGCACAAAAAAACTTTAAAGTAATAAAGCAAAAAAGAAGATAATAATGGCTTGAAGAGGATAAAATCTTGTACCAACGGACCAATAAGTCAAATTTTTGCAATCACGGAGCCAATTGAAGAAGTAACACCACAGAATCATAGAATCAGATGAATGCACTTTCTTTCATGATTCCATAGAATTTTTTTGATTCTTATATTCATAAAACATTTATCCTACTCGAATAATTCTAATCGCCGGAAACAGGGGAAGGGGTCAGATTTATCCCGACAATCACTGTAGGTCAAATTTAACAAATCTTTACTGGAGATTTTCTCAAATCAAATACAAAAACTGTTTTCAAATAGCTAACCATAAAAGTGTGAAAGGATAGTATATAATGAAATGATGAATGATGCATGTATATTCTACAATAATAGATAGATATGTGAACCATATAAAACAACTCTTTTGGAAACACTAGATAGTTTTATGCAATTAATAAAATGTACATAATCAATTCAGTTTGGTCACTTTAAATGCCTTTCCAAATCTGTGGGCTCCAAGTAGCGAAAAGCAACAGCAAATATGTTGCTGAAACTCACTTGAAAAATCATTACTAGCTGCAAGACTGGATAAACAAGTGAAGTAAACTTTGCAACAGATGCTAGCCAAGAATAATACAATCAACCCACTAACTTCAGTTTTATGTATGAAACCAATAGAAGCATTAGCAGCTTCATTTAATTTCAGAACAAATAGAAACACTCACAGCATATATTGACCATACCCATGTGTAAACGTTTAAAGTAAAGAGGACTAAGCAAACAGCATACTCTCATTGATCGGGCCTTTACAAATGTCCGTTCAACCAGCAGCGACTCCAATCCATTGAAAATCTTATTATCTTTCATCTGGTTCAGTTTATGAAAGCACTCTTCTGCTTTTGAAGGATCTGGAAAGGACACTGACATTTTCGTAAAAGAATTTTGTATTCTCTTCAGCATTTCTTCTGAACTACTGTCCTGCAGTGAATATTTATTATGATTCAGTAATTGCAATCAGCCACAATAAACTAAAATTGAAAATGCTTTCTGCAGCACAGAAACTTAATCAGGTACACAATAAGACCGTCCTAGGATAACAAACAAAATGATTGAAAAAATAAATGAGGCCAACAATATATCATGAGAAAAAATTTCAGAACACATGCATAAAACATCAACTAATTTTTTCAGTGGCAGATCATGAAAATGTTTGCATGATAACATTTACTCATTTCTTTGGTATGTAGTCGAATTGAAGGAAATTATAAAATAATGACTACCAAGTGTGGGTGATTGACAATAACACTAGAAGATCCAATGGACTAGTTTAGTAGCTTGTGTTTTTATGTTGTTCTCAAATCAGTTCGTTTTGAATCTATGATAGCCTCAAAAATGACCTTTCAGTTTTGGGAAAAAAGAGTTATATTTTCATTGAAATTTGAAAATATTTAATGTTACCCAATTGTTTTTGTGTTCCAATCACTAGACTGAGCAAACCCACATGTACTCTAATGGGAACAAACTCAGAAACAAACCAAATATATGATTTAATAAAGAGACTTGGATACAGTTTCCTGGGTCTAGCAGATCATATCAAATTCAAAACTATCAAGACAATATGCAAATGTATGATTGTCAGCTAAAGTAAAAATGATTTAATCAAGAAAATGAGTCTCAGATTTACAGTTCAAAAACTTCATATAATTTATAACAATAAAATTAAACAACAGAAATTGTTATGCAGACGTAAAAGATGGCAGAAATACAAACTAAACTACATACGGACCCCTTGTTAAAAAATTTCAGGATCATCAGTAAAAGTTCCCAGGGATAGGGACTGAGAAGCTTTAATTTAGGGGAGGGAAAGAATCATAGAGAAGAAAGAGAGTATCTCAAGTGAGAAAGAAAAGAGTAAAGGAAGACAGGGAGAAGTAATTGTACAGTAATTCTTAATGATGTAAGCCTTGCAGAACAGTGATATAAATATTAGGACCACGTGGCATACATTCATAAACATACTCAACCAAACTCCGTATCCTACTAAACAAAGCTCTTAGAAATTACAATAATGGTAATATAACACAACACATAATTAAAGCAGAATATCATAGTTATAATCCAAAAGCACAGTTCATATCCTAACCAAAAAAGATATCATTTAGATCAAAACAACATATTCCCATCAACAATTGATCAGAAAAATGCATTATTCATTAAGAAAATGTAAAGTATCTAAAATAAAAAGTGGAATGAAGTTTGAAAACTCAATAGGCAGCCTCAAACAGTAAGAAAGAAAAAGCCACATACAAGGAAGCAGAATATTACCTTCTCTTTTTTTCGTAGGGCCAAATAACTTTGCATTTCAGCTTGCAACCTGAAAACAAATATTCCCTAATAAATAACAAAACTTACATTTTCACTGATCAAAATAGTTTAGTTTGATTGTGAATACCTTTGTTTCTGAGATAAAATTGAGTTCAGTGCCTTCACATGAAGAGGAGTGAAAAGAGAAAATATTTGGATCCAGTGTCGA
Source organism: Croton setiger (assembly GCA_948099555.1). Taxonomy (NCBI): domain Eukaryota; kingdom Viridiplantae; phylum Streptophyta; class Magnoliopsida; order Malpighiales; family Euphorbiaceae; genus Croton; species Croton setiger. The sequence continues at coordinate 61,396 of CANUEY010581379.1, forward strand.
GTACTATGCTCAACAGAAAGATGAACAGGAAACAAATCCTCTGCAAGAACAAGCTCCATATTTGGCAACCTGCAGAACATAGATAAAAGATTACATACAATATTATAAAGCTTAGATTTTGGAAAATGAGCCATGACGTGATAGGGACAAGACCGTAACTCTTTACAATCTTTATCATAGAAAAGCATTAAGGTTTTACAAGGAATCTGCTCAAAGTGGTTCCCTATATTCATGTAGCCTTCAGAACATTTGTTACAATAATCCTGATATACCTCCAACAACTTCTGCAGAGCCTTTTTCCTAACAGATGCCTGCAAGATAAAGTTGAGCAATACATCATTTTCTCCCTACGATCTGATTGTACAGAGCATTAATTGAATTTGCCTATCAAACTTGAAAAAACAACCTTCTTATCCCGAAGTCTATCTGTAGCTTTTATCATTAACTCAGGCGGAAAAAATTTGAGGTTCAATCTTGCAAGATCACACACAACAACCACTGCTAGTGTTCTGACCTTGTCATCATAATCCAGCAATCGACCTTCTATGGCAACTGCATAGTTAACGAGTGACAGAATTCAAATTAAAGATCAGAATAATCAGGAATTTACAACATTAAAAGAACAGTTTGCTTCCCGAATGACATACAAAGAAGTTCAGATGATTCTTTCGCAAATGGATTGGCCATGTAGCAAGCTTTAGCACATTGTAGAGTACTCAGTCTAACTTCCACAGATTTATCAGAGAATCTATTTTTAAATTCTATAAAAAGGTTGTGATACTTCTGTGCAACATGGTGTTCCGGCAGCGAAAAGAGCTTCCCAATTAAATTAACAGCTTTAATTCGAACATCAACCTGATCAGTCTGGAAACAGAAAAATAATGTATAAATCAAAAAATGAGAGTAAGCTTGCACAAAGGGAAAGAAGCAAAGCAATAAGTTTCGTGGCCTGTGTACACGTGTTAAGCACTTGTTATTCAATCTTTTAATTTTTTATTTATTTAATTATATTTATTCATACATTCATAACTAATCATTGAGAGAAATACATACATACATACATACATATATATATATATATATATATATATATATACACACACATATATATATATAATTTAGTTGTATTTTTTGTTACATTAATTTGATTGTTTTAGTTTAAAAATTTTAAGTATTATTTTAATATTATGAGTAAACGTACTATTTATGTCTATGACAATATCTATATTCCTCTCAACCATAAAATTATCTTTAGATTGATGAGTATAATAACATATTATCTATAAATCTCAAACATTCTTAATTTGAAATTATATTTTTAATTATATTGGTAACTAGTATTTTAACAAATTATATTATAGCAATACACATTATGATAAACCTTAATGGATACAATTAATACATATAATTGTTTCATGATTAAAAAAAGAGACAAACTCCTAACAGCCAAAGGGTAGATATTTTTTCCAAAAGTTGCAAAATCTAATGGGTATAATGTATTTTTTTTTTATTTTAACATTTTTGAACTACAATTATGAAAATTATATTATTAGAAAAAAGATATCCTAAGTATTTTTACATAAATATATTAAATGGTTCTTGCACCTTAATCTTTATTAGTTTTATGAAATTTTAATTACTTTTAGTTTACTGTTAAACTAATTTGATTAAACTTGATTTAATTTTAACTTAGTAATTTTTTTTTAATTTTAGTTAGTTTAATTTACAGAAATTAAGGTAAATTTAATTTATATTTCATTCTATTGGTTTATTGGTTAGTATTTTTTTCGCCTACAAGCATGTAATGTGCATATACCTACAACAAATAAAAAATGCATTTTTAGTGTGACATCAATATTTCAAACTTTGCTTTCAATTACTATTTATAGTTCTTATTAACTAAATTTTTTGCATTCCTAATAGAATACAAATTAAAAAAAAAAAAAAACTCATGAATTGAATAGAATTTTAGATTAAGTAAAAATTCAATCGAAATTAAAAATATTACATATTATAATATTATTATTTATTTAAAAATACAAATTGAAATATAATAGGATAATTAATTAATTAATAGAGTGGTGCTTTAGGAAGTATAATTATTCCTGGGGGGGGGGGGGGGGGGGGGGGGGGGGGGGGGGGGGGGGGGGGGGGGGGGGGGGGGGGGGGGGGGGGGGGGGGGGGGGGGGGGGGGGGGGGGGGGGGGGG